>CAOLHI010005098.1:0-83951 GCA_948474755.1 Ctenosaura bakeri
CAACAGAAACCTTATACGGACACTGTTGTTGTTACTGTTGTATGCCTTCAAGTCATTTCTGACTTATGGCAACCTTAAGGTTAACATATTCCAGGGTTTTCTGGGGCTGAGAGAGTGTGATGCCCGCAAGGTCACCCAATGGGTTTCCATGTCTGAGTGGTCTCTGTGATCATATTTCAACAATCAAACCACTACACCGTGCTGGCTCTATAAATGCTGCACATGTTGATTTTTGCCCATGGAAATGGGGAGAATTTTCAGGATTTTTTTTTAATTACCAACATTTTCACATTTCTTCATGTTTGGGTTGCACCATGGGCTCTAAGGCCGTTTACGCACTACACTGTTATAGTGCTACTATTCCAGTTTAAACATCCTATGGAATCCTGGGGTTTGCAATTTAGGGAGGGGCATTTAGGATTCTCAATCAGAGAGCTCAGGAAACTACAAACCCCAGAATTCCACAGAAGATTGAAACTGGAATAATAGCACTATAACAGTGTAGGGCAGAATAGGCCTGAAAGAGTGGGTTGGGGTCTTGCGATCCCCAAGGTTAAGCAAAAGGGTTTAATCCCCCCAAAAATGATCAGGTGAAATTGGGATACCAAGACTCCTATGCAATTGAGCTTTCTCAGGAATTATCAATGAGGAGTGTAGTAAATGATCACACATTCAGAAATATTAAGAGAGCAATTGTCACTGAACCCTCCCAGGAATAATGAAGGCTACCTGCAATCTATCAGTTGCACACTTATCTGGAAGTAAGCTGCACTGAACACATGGAGGACTTTTCTAAGTATATATTGCATTTGAAAGAAACTTCCTATTTATGGATGTTTCAATGATAATGGCTGGGGAAAGTAATTTATCTTCCCTCTGCAACTACCTGCCAGGAGGCAAAATTAATTATAGTCTACCAGCCCATGTTTATCCCCCTCTCATCTTAAAAACAGTTCTGAGATTCCTGGGATCAAAACCTGAAGATTTAAAAATTCCAATGCAAGTGAAAGCAAAATGGACCAATGCCACCATCTGTGATCAGGTGTGTGAAACTGTTTTTTCATCATCTCTTAAGGAAACTGTGTTAGAATAGGCTGTAAGAAGCAGACAGATCTAGAGCCAGAAAAGAAGAAGGCATCCTCATTCCCTCCATCCATTTTTCTTTTCCACATTTTCTCTCTTTCTCTTATCTTTTCTTCTTCTCACATATCACCTCTCTTTCTCTCTCTCTCTCAATCTCTCTCTCAATCTCTCTCTCTTTCTTCCTGCCCACTGGGCTTCTGGAGGAGGAGACAATGCTGTTTTCAGGAGTATGAACTGACTGCTGATGGACTGTGGACTTTGAAACATGTCTAAGGGCCACAGGTTGCCCATATGTGATTGTATCAACATATTCCTTTAGACCACATCCTCTGATCACATTGAGAGAGTGCCGACAGAGATGTCTACAGATGTGCAGCGTGCAGACAGGAGTACATCTTAAGATGCATTTTCACTCAGCCATGTGACAACAGAGCTATTTCTCCCAACAGCAGAACTCATGGGAGCTCCATCCAGGGAGCTGGGGTAGTAGCTGAGGGGAAACACCTGAGCAGAATTACAATTGCAAACAGATAAACAAGCCTGGAGTTAATCTCAAATTGTTTTACACTCTGTTTTATTAAAGTCAATGCATTTCCGTTCCTCTGTGTGGAGCCTGGCTCTGCTTAATTACCATGATTCAGGGTGAATGCTAATTGCAGGAGCACCCTCAGCAGGAACACCTATGGAGGCCCTCGCCTGACCCCTAGAGGCAAGATGCATGAAGGAGAGTCAATATTCAAGATCATATTTATATTTAAGAAAGAGCTTAGATTTTCCATGGGATCTTTCAGGCTACCATTTCCTGTCTCTTCTTACCAGAACCAGGAAGCAGTGTTTTACAATTAATACTATCTGTATGATACTGCTTTCTGTAACTGGTAATGTCACTACTTTTTCTTTGAAAAGTGCAATGAATAGTGCTTATTCCTTACTCTTGCAGCATTAACTCAGGCAGGTCATTTCATAAAGAATCTGAGAATCACATAATTGGAAGGAACTACTAGAGCCATCTTGCCCAACTCACTGCCATGCAGAAATACTCAACTAAAGCACTCCTGAAAGACACACATCCAACCTCTGCTTAAAGACCTCTTCCCAATGTTTAGGTTATTTAAAAAAAATGGTGGGAGGATAATTTGAATTCAGATTTGATGAATTGACAACTTTTGCTGGTGATGGGCATAGTTTTTTAAAAAAAGAAAAAAGAAACAAGTTAGTAACCTATTACTAATTTGTCACTCTACAAGTGAGTGACAAGTAATGGGCTTTAAAAAAATAATAAATTGAAGTGTTAACCAATTACTCAAAAATAACCTTCCAAGAGTGTGCCCTCTGAGGGCACCCAATTGTATAAGCCTTCTGTACATTTGATAAATAGATGAAAGAGAAAAAACTGGCTATGTCATTTGATTACCTTTTAGAACTCGCATACTTCCTATTCTTCCTAAGCATTTGTGAAGAGGTACTCTTTTTTGCCCCTTTTCTTTTTTCATCATCTCATTGTCGTTAAGGATGCCGTGGGCATGGAATCCTGAGATTTGTACATTTATCTGCTAGATAATAATAAAGTATCTGCTAGATACCTTTAAAAAGGTAACTGGTTTCAGATTGGCCTAGTTTTTCAGACACTCTTGTTAAGCATTATCCTTTACTCTTCAATGGTTTTGCACTGAGAAGCATACCTATGGCTTGACTTGGGAAAAGAACTACAGAGTAATGGACAACCTCTCTCTCTCTCTCTCTCTCTCTGCTACTTCACATCTGTCTCATTTCTCCACTACTCAAGGCAGCTGTCTGACAGTAAAGATAATATAATAAATGACATTTTTACGTCCCATTCTATATGCTGTACAGGGCTCAGAGCTCTGCCTTTGACCTGGGAAGCATTACAAAAGGTCAAAAATGGCACAGTCATTGCCTGAGGTACTATTGTACTGTCACAAGTTTCCCCCCTCTCTCTTTATTATTATTTTATGACATTTTAAACATTTTCATGACACAGGAGTGAGGGGAGAAGTCAATCCCATTTTCTACTAACCCTGGAGGAAAGACGAAGCCTCCTCAGTGAATTCTAATGCACCAGCACTCAGTCCGAGAAGTGCTTAGCAACTGATGCTCCAAAGAAGGGAGGGCACACTGCCTCATCTACACCTTGACTAGGCTAGACTGATCTGGTATACAGACAGGAGAAAACTGCAAGATGGAGTTGGGTTTTTGTTTGTTTCTGTTCCATGGAGAAGAAGAGACAAATAAGCCTTTTCATCATCAAGAGAAGATGGAGCAAAACTGGGTAGAGAAGCTAACGTGTAGGAAGATAAGAAGACCATTCAAAAGCACTTAAGAAACTCAAAAATTGGATTGAATCTAATGGAATGGAATTCAGCAAAAGCAGAATTCTACATTTAGGCCACCAAAAAAAACTTGTGCAGGTATAAGATAGTAGTATGTATGAAAAGGACTTTAGGGTTTTTGTTGATCATCATGGAGCCTAATGGATGCAATTCTTCATGAAGCTTCATGTTGCAAAAAATAATTTCAGAATTTCTCTTTCTCTCTCTTTCTCTCTCTCTCTCTCACACACACACACTGCAAGGAAGTCTTCAAAACCCAGGTAGTTTTCAAAGGCTATTTATATTTTGAGAGTCATTTTGTGCAAAATTTTCACATGGATATTCATGGAAAATAATATTTCAATGCATAAATATTCCTTTTGAGAAAAATGCTATATTCTGCACGAAACAACCATGTGTGAATTTCGAACAGAATAAATCCTCAACTGCAACTCAACTTATCAGCATTTTGCAACACTCCAAAAATGTATTTTTTAACCATTTTTAGAAAAATATGGCATTATGCAACACCCTCTCAGTTCAATGGCAGTTCAGATAGGCAAATGGAACCCACAACAAAATATTGCAGGATGACGATTAGAATTCCAACCAACTTTGCTCATTTTCACGATACTGGATTCCATCCTTCCTTTTTGCTTCCTTTTCCCCCTTCCCAACCAGTCACTATTTAGAGCATGCTCTGTTCTCACTGGATTGTTTGGGGTCCCTTTTTATTTTCTTAAAAAATAAAAGGCTTGGGGATCCCCCTAGTGTGTTGACATTCCCCTCAGAGAACATATTCATCATAAATATATAGGGTCAGGAAAACAAATCGCTACTGAAGATTTCAAGTATGTTTACTCAGATTCTTCTCACTTGCTTTCAAATTTGTATAGACGTTCTGCATTCTAAGACTGGATAGACTGAAATTATTATTTTTTCCCAGTTGGGTTCCCTTTTAAGACAAGAACAAATATCAAAGTGACTATGGCTACAAAACTATCCCCATGAACATGTGAGTCCACTAAACTCAACTGTTCAAGATTTCACCTGTGAAATGTTGGAGGGCATGCTTTGGGGATTTTAGGCAGTCCATTTAGTCTCTTGAGTGGGAGAGGCAGAAATCCCCCCCCCCAAAAAAAAATCCTGCTGTAGTTGCCTAGTTCTGGCTTATGGTGACTCCCTCCATCCCACCCTGAGAAACTGATGGACTACTTCACCTTCCCCTGCAGAAATTCATTGAAACTACCCTTGCCATTTCTCTGGCAGCAAATGAGATGGAGAGCTTGAGAGGACACAACATTAAGCACGGCAAGGAATTGCTCCCTTTTTTATACAGAACCTATATAACAATATCACCAATAAAAATGAAAGCAGAACTGGAGGACATCTGGGACCAGAACTGTCACCAGCAAAAAAGGTGATGCAAACAATGACCCATTCGCTTATTGTTTGGGAATTCAAGGCTCAGGCCTGCTTTCAGTTCCACTGAAGACCCAGAGTGGTGTTGACAGCACTGGGATGCTCTTGCTACCATCCACTGGCTGGCTGGTGACAAAAAGAGCTCCATGGGGCTGTGGACCACACGTCTGCCCTGTGTTGGCCTCTGCTTCTTCTTTCCCACCTTCAGCCCTGGTGTGATACTCCTGGGCTTCTTCATCCAGCTCTGAGAAATCTCCTTCCTGGTCAGAGCAGCTGTCGGTGTTATAATCCACTTCATCTCCATAGGGAAGCTCATCGTCTGTTTCCAGACTGCAGTTGCTGTTGCTCCTGCAACAAAATCAAGCAGAGAGAGAGAGAGAAAATTGATGTCACAGAGCCAAAGAATAAACAGCTAAATATTGCAGGGATGACTAAAGCAAGGTATAAAGTGAATGCATAGCCACAACACATACAGGCTGGCCCAAACAAAAGATTGACATTTCAAATGTTGTCTTCCCTACAACAGTCTTGAAGACTACTAACTTAGTTCTGATACAGTCAGAGATGTGTGCTGTAAAAATATATCTTAGTGCATGAAGAGAATGGGCTATACTCTCAAAAAGGAAAGGAAAGAATATTTGTAATTATTCATTCTCAAGATGAAAAGTGGATTTCCTAACAGATGGGAAAAATAATAGACTGGCAAAGTCTTGGTGCAGTTTTGTCCTGATATTTGAATGTCTTACAGTTGTGCAGAGAAGAAAATACATGGAGTCTTCAGACACACACACACACACAGCTGTTTCTTGCATAGGAAATGGGTTTTCTGCACAGAAGATACTGCTTTCCACACAACAAACCTGTTTCCTGTGCAAAAACAGGGAGGTGGCACAAACAGGTGTTTTGTTTTGTTTTTTCCACAGAACAATTCCTCTACAACACTTTGGAACTTTCAAATATACTGAAAACAATGCAGAAGAATATTCATTCTCTGAAGCAGTGCCAACAAATCTGTTCTAATAATTCATCCTCACATAAAAGGACTAAGGCCGTTTCCGTGCTACATTGTTATAGTGCTATTATTCCCCTTTCAACATCCTGTGGGGTTTGTTGTTTCCTGAGGCCAAAGAGCTCTCTGGCTGAGAATTCTAAAGGCCCCTCTGTAAACTGCAAATCCCAGGATTCCATAGAATGTTGAAAGTGGAATAATAGCACTATAACGGTGTAGTCAAGGATTTATGTCTGCACTCTGGAATAGCTGAATTCAGAATTCTGGTTAGTTCATAATCAATGGGTGGACCAACAATACTACAAATAAGTAAGGGATCTACTCGGATGGATTTTATTTTTATTTATTTATGTATTGTATGTGGGCTTCATCCTATCAGTGCTTCTTGTGCTGTCCAAAGGACAGTTATTGATAGGATATGTGTTCATCTAGAAAAATGTACACAAATGAAAACTGTGCTTGGCAAAATGTCTCTTTTTCAGATGTATGCAAAACAGTGCTCATTGCTCAATAAGGGAATTCATCCCAACAATGAGATTCATAGTGCTGCTTATGATCTATAAAGCCATATATGGCTTAAGTCCAGGCTACTTGGCAGACTGTGGCCATTTCTGCACTAGACTGTGCCGGCCCCTCCCTGAACTGCAAACCCCAGGATTCCATAGGATGTTGAAAGTGGAATGATAACACTGTAACAGTCTAGTGTGGAAATGGTCTGTATCTCCCTATATGAACTGGTCCAGGCTCTGAGATCATCAGGAGAGGGTCTTCTGTCAAGCCATTTCTGCAGCTCCTCCCAAAACTGCAAACCCCAGGATTCCATAGGATGTTGAAAGTGGAAAAATAGTACCATAAAAGTCTAGTGCGGAAATTGCTTCAGTCCCACTATTACAGGCAGGCTTGGTGGGGAATTGAGAGAAGGCCTTCTTGGTGGCTGCCCATAGACTCCGGAACTCCCTCCCCAGGAGGCCAGAATGGCTCCCTCTTTGTTATCCTTCCAGCAAAAGACAAAGACATTTTTATTCAGGCAGGCATTTTAATACAGAATTTTTTAAAGAACGGGCTGGGGGTGCTGTACTGTTTTAATTTTCACTGCTTCTTTTAATCTCTTTTTCGCTCTTTTAATTCTTTTATAGCCCCTGGGATCTCTTCCAGCTCTATGATTCTATAGTTTAATTCTGTTTTAATATGTACTACCATATTTTCCAGCATATAAAACACTCCCATGTAGAAGATGCACCCCATTTATACTCCGGTGAACACTATTTGCCAATGTATAAGACACACTGACATATAAGACGCACCCCATTTTCAAATATTACTTTTTGGAGAAAAAAGTGAGCCTTATACACCAGAATATACAGTATTTATATGCTTTTAAATTGCATTGTTTTAATATGTTAGCCGCTTTGAGGTCCCATGTGGGGCAAAAAGTGGGATACAAAGGACAACGACGACGATGATGTACAGTTTGAAATGTGCATAAAGTGTGTGCATTTCAACAATAATTTAAAAAATGGAACAAGGGACAAATTCCATCTTGAGAATGAACAGATGAATGATGGAAGAGCCAAGCACCAGCTCTAGAGGGTTTCCAGTCCTCTGGAGCAGGTTTTAGGGTTATGCAGAGGTGGGGAAGGGTTGAAGCTGGAAGATAAGGCCCCCTGTTCCCAATGCTACTGTACTCTTTTGCTGCTGAAGTCGAAATCCAGTGTTGGCTTTTGCTTCCTGTATTTGCAATGGCAACACATTTAGAAATAGAATATACTCAAAGAGAATGCACTCAAAGGTAAAGGTACTATGAGAGAACAGACTCAAAGGTATTTATTCCATAAATATGTACTATATTTTTAAAATTAATTTAGAAATATCATTTAATGGATGAAATGAGCACATGCAAAACTCAACATGACAAGCAGCAGCAACAATAACTACACATTTATCACCCACCTTTTCCCCAATAATAGGAGTCAAGGCAGCTTCCAATAGACAAAACACAATACAGATTAAAAACTGTACAAAAGCATCAATAAAAAAATATAAATATAAAAGTTAAAAGAAAAGAAAAGAAAATACAGTTTGTAAAAACCAATATATTCCCTAAAGGACTATATACAAACTGACAAAACAGCACAGCACAACATGGCCATTTCTGCACTACGCTGTTATAGTGGTATCATTCCACTTTCAACATTGTATGAAATCCTAGGGTTTGCAGTTTAGGGAGGGGGGCATTTAGAAGTCTCAGCCAAAGAGCTCTTTGGCCTCAGTAAATTACAAACCCCAGAATTCCACAGCATGTTGAAAGTGGAATAATTTCACTATAACAGGGTAGTGCAGAAAGGCCCCATGAAAAACCTATCACAGTCAGTTTCTAAAAGAATGCTGGAATAAGATTGTTTTTATTCCAGGCAGACAAAGAGCAAAGAGGGAGCCATCCTAGCTTCTCTGAGGAGCGAGATCCAAAGGCTGGGACCAGCCACCAAGAAAGCTCTCCGTTTGTTCCCACCAATTCCTCTCTGATTCTAGACAAATGAGTTAGGGTTTTGACCTTGACTTAGGATATCTTACAAAGAGAGAAGACAGCACACTCACTGTACCAAATTATTTCCATTGTGCTACATGTTTATTCTATATATTTATTTTATTACACTCTTTATCCTGTCTTTCCACTGGAAAAAAAATGACTGAGGCAGCCACATCACAAAAACCAAATTAAACAACAAAAAGCATTAAAATCATCACTAAAAACAAATGGAACAATCAAACAATTAAAATCTACAATCAAGAAACAGCAAAGCATTTTTAATGGCTGTTTGAAGAGATGTTTCCAGTGACAAGACAGTTCAATGTTGCCTGATATATTTCCAACACATTGCATCCTGCAAATGTCTAAAAACATGACTGTGCCTAAACAGAAATTTAAAAATTGTAGTAATAAGCAGATGAGAGGGCTGGATGTTTCTGATGCTTTTTTTTTTTTTAAAGGTCTGTTTGCCTCCAATCCCTGCTTTCTTTACAACTCTCAAAATGCCAAGAAATATTTTCCTAGAGTAGTGATTTCTAATTCCACTTTGTGGAGAAAATATAGGCAGCTCTCTTTCTCAGTAATCTTAACGGAAGAGGCTTTAGCTGAAATCCGATGCATGCTTAACTTGGGAGGCGATCCTATTGATGTCAGTGGGAATTACTTCCAACTAAATATGCATAGAATTGGGTTGGGTGACCTAGAATACCACCATTTTAAATTGATGTTTGGCTTTCTGTGGCTTTTAGCCATTCTTAATGAACTATCTTTCCTGTAGGGTTCAGAATGATTTACAGAAAGCTGAAACTTGCAAATGTGTATTAATCATGGTCCAATACACAGAATCCAGACTATGTAACTTATCAAGTTTTGTGCAAACTTTAACTAATACCTGTGCTGAAGTCAGCACTTTCTTTGTGACCTCCATATTACTTCATGCAAGTAAGAAGGAATCTGGAAGAGGGAGGGGCAGCAAGAAGTGTTTAAAAGTATATATGCAGCACTTTCCTTACACAGGGAATTGGGGACAACCAACCAAACAGATAGCATGGGAAATTTTTGACATGATCACTTTCCAAAATGCAGAGCTGTAAATTGTATGGGATTTGGAGGAATTTTTTTTGTTGCCTGCTTAGATTTCACAGCATACCTAGCATTTCCCCCCTCAAAGACAATTAATGAAATCATCAACCATAATTAAATTGCAATATGATATGTCAATGTGCCATGTCCATGCTATTCAAATGTTGTTGTTGGGTACCTTCACCTCTAAGGTTAATCTATTGCAGAATTTGTTCTGAGGGGGTTTGCCCTTGTGTTCCTCTGAGTCTGAGAGTTTCTGGTTTGTCCAAGGTCATCCGGTGGGTTTCCATGACCAAGTGGGGAATTCAACACTGGTCTCCTAGTGTTCTAGTCCAACACTCAGCCACTACATCATGCTGAAAAAGTAGGAGAGGATGCGGGGGGAGGAAGCACGCAAGGCAGAGATCCTTGAAGCCAAGAGTCACATTAAAGAACCACTGCTTCCCCACCAGAAGATAGCCATGCTTTGTCATCTGACAAGACTTCTCAGGCCACTGTGCTGCCTCTCCACTCTCCAAAGTCACATGTGTGCCCATTTTTCCCTTTCATAGAGAAGGAAGCCAGACCTATGACCTACTTTGAGACTTACCAGGCCCTCTTCTCACATAAAGAACCAGGATATACTACACCATGCTGGCTCTCATTCAAATGTGCCAAATTTTATTAAAAGTATAGAAATTTTTCCAGATTACTATTGACTTACAAGTTGGCAGCTGGCCTCTCTAATGAATAGATAAAATTTTTGAATTAGAGGTCATACAAAGAGGTCATTCATACGATCCTTTGACACCAGAAGGTTGGCTTCTGCCCATTATCATAGATTTCCTTTAAGAAACACCATTTTGATACTCTGCTTTCTGGCCTACAACCTTAAATTTGCCAGCACACATAAATCCCATTTGCAATCATAGACGAAACCTATGGAGTAGAAGAAAGAGTATGACTCCATGCCCCAGCCTCAATATCACATGTCTAACAAGATTCATCCCTATTGATCTCCCAATGTCACATGCCTAACAGACTCTACCCACAATAATATCACATGTCTGAGTAGACTAATCCAATGACAAATGAAAAAGACAATCTGGAAACATGCAAACTGTACATATATCCCTCCTCTACACAGTTGGTGATGCGTTCCCAGATATCAAGAAGCAGGGCACAGGTAGGATGTTCCATTCTACCTGCTTGATGGAGGATGTTGGCCTCAGTTTTACCTCTAAATGCTCCTCCCTAAACTGCAAATCCCAGGATTCCATAGGATGTTGAAAGTGGAATAATAGCACTATAACAGTACAGTACAGAAAGGCGCAGGCTTTTAGTCATCAAATATCCCACCCTCCAAAGTTTTGCTAGAAATAACTTGAATCAGTTTGTAGTGTATCCAAGAATAGCAGTGTTAGAAAATGGCTTCATTCACGACCCTTCATGACTGAGCCACTGCACTAAAGTTTTACACCCTAAGAATATGGGAACTGATACTTGCACATTGCTTCTCTGAAAATTCCAGCTGATTCAGCTAAGCAGCAGCTCTAAAAGTAGCTTGATATTTGGTTTGAGGACCAAATCTGTGGTGACTGACACACACAGAATCAGAGAATGATAGAGTTGGAAGAGATTCCATGGACCAACTAGTTCAAAATCTTGCCATGCAGAATTTTACTGCTAAAATACTCCTGAGAGATGGCCATTCAACCTCCATTTAAACCCCTCCCCCCCCCAAAAAAGGAGAATCCACTGTATTAGGAAGCAATGTGTGAAGAAGACTGACAGGAAGAAAATCAAATCATTCAAAATATGGTGCTGGAGAAGGGTTCTATGGATACCCTGGACTGCTAAAGGGACAAATGAATAGGTCCTAGAACAAATCAAGCCTGCTCTCTTCCTAGAAACCAAGATGGCTAAACTGAGGCTGCCACGGTTTGGCCATATCGTGAGAAGACATGAGTCACTAGAAAAGTCAATAATGCTTTGTAAGGTATAATAACATGGTAGCAGACCACATTATAGATGAATAGACTCAATAAAGAGGAAGGCTACATTACAAATGAATAGACTCAATCAAGGAAGACATGTCCTTGAATCTGCAAGACCTGAGCAGGGCAGCTGAGGATAGAGTGACTTGGAGATCGCTCATCCATAAGGTCACCATAAGACAAAGTTGACTTGATGACAGTTAACAATGACAAATTCTCCTGTCAAGCACCTCTTAGGAAGTTCTTCCTAATGTTTAGGTGGAATCTCTTTCCACGTAATTTGAATCCATTGGTCCATGTTCTGGTGTCTGAAATAGCAGAAAACAAGCTCAGCATCTCCTCTACATGACATCCCTGCCAATATTTACAGAAGGCTATCATATCATCTCTCAGTCTCCTCTCTTCTAAACTATACATACCTAGCTCTCTGAGCTGTTCCTTATAAGGCCTGGTTTCCAAGTTTCACTGTGTTTTCTTAAGAATATTAATCTTGAAAGTTTACATAGCTTTAACCTCAAAATTTCATATGGATATTTAATTGCTAGAGAAATTGGGTGACTTTTCCGAGTGAGCATGTTTCAGCCAAAGGCCCTGAAATAACTCTGTGAATATGCTCCTGCTCTGGGCTTCAATGTGTTAGGAGGAAAGCTGGGGTTTCTGTAAGTGTGACTAGACACTCTGCAAAAATAAGACAATGTTCATTCAATGTACACTGATACACAGGCTGAATGGCCTGTACAATTAAAGCCTAACATCCAATAACCTATCATGAGGTCTGTGGGAGTCTCAGCAGCAATTTGCAGTTTTATGATGTGATAAATAGAATTCCTTCATTTTGATTTTTAATTTGCATATTTATTAAGAGATGTCTTGATCTTAATTAGTTCTGTTTTGTATGTGTCTGGATGCATTTTGTTTGTTTTCTTGTGTACTTGAAAGACCGCTTTGTATGAGTAGGAATTCCACATTCTTGCTGACATAACCAAAACAAAAGACAAGACAAACCCAAAGGGGCTGTTACTTATTCTGATGTCAAATTTTGTATGCGTGTGTGTTTTAAACACAGCTTTCTCTTTAATGTTAAATTCTGATATAAGCATTCATTTTAGTATATGTACCAAGCATTGGAAGAGGGCTGCTGCCATGAATTGTATGGAGAAAGTTCCCAAAGATGTCCAGTTTCCTTTATTAAGTACTCAGTTAAGTACACTTGAGTATACTTAACTAAGTAACCTCTCATGGTCTCCAAAACCTGATGGAAATGTCATTCATCCATGCTCCAGTCACCAGCAGAATGGATCTCCTTCTCCCCGTGCAGTTGATGCCTGGTAAAGAAGTTTGGGGGTGAGTTACAATTATGACAATAGTGTCAAAATTGTGACCAAGGCTATTTCCACCCTACGCTGTTATAGTGCTATTATTCCACTTTCAACATCCTAGGAAATCCTGGGATTTGCAGTTTGGGAGGGGGCATTTAGAATTCTCAGCCAGAAAGCTCTTTGGCCTCAGGAAACTACAAACCTCAGAATTCCACAGGATGTTGAAAGTGGAAGAATAGCATTGTAACAGTGTAGGGTAGAAATGGCCTACACAGCGATCATGAATACCAAACAGTTGTGGATAAATAAATCTAGGATAACTGTTTCATATTCACTATTGTTTCTTAGCTCTAATTTCTTCACCTGTGGCAGAAGGTCTTTCTGAATATGGAAGAGGCACACTAGTAAGCAGCCTAAAGCATTTGGTCAGCAGTCCCTGAAAGGGTGGTTGTGTCAAGCCCTGCCTTGGGGACTGTGGCAGCAAAGAGGAAGAGGATTCTGACTCCGAGGCAGAGGCTTCCCCACAGGCTGAAGTGTCCCCAGAAGCTGGTCCTGAGGGAGATAATACACAACAACAACTAGGGCCTGACCCAGGGGAGTAAATAAAGACATAGCTGACACACCTACCTTGAAGCACAGATGCTGTGAAAGGGAGGGCTTTTCTTGCTCAGCCTATTTAAATAGTAAATGAGCCCTAATGAGGGAACACCTGTGGCAGCGGCAGTCATAGATAAAAGAGGACTCCAGGTGACCTTTCCTCCTAGGGTCAGCATCTGGTTTCTTTGGTCCTGAAACTCTGTGCTCTTGGATCTGGTTGTCTTGGAACTCTGCCTGTTTGGACTGTGGTTTGGATTTGCCCCTTCAGATTTGTTTGTTTTCTGCTGCCTTTCTGTTTGGACATTCTCTCCCTCTCACCTTGTGCACAGGAGTTGTGCTGTTTGTGAGTAGCTGCCTGCACTGCCACAGACATGATAGGTTGGCTAACTGAAAGGGCTTAAAACTGGTGCATGGCAATCTGTGAGGGAGACAAAATCCACTCCATACAATGGAATAGACAGCATCAGAAGGCAGTCACCTGGCATTGGGTTAGATCCTTACATCAACAGGATAAACTATCCATTCAGAAGTTATGCACTTCTATGGCACACCCTGTTTCTCCTGCTGCCTTGTGGTGCTTAAAGGTACAGAAAATAGATTGTACTGTTGTACTGCCTTTTTTGTTTTTTAACACTTTAGCTGATAGTGGATATGCTCTGCCTGCAAAATGGTTTATGTTCCTGGATAGTCAAGCTGGGGAACACCTGCTAGCCAGAATCCTGGCTAGTCATTGCTATTGCCAATCAAAGTAGACAAGATTGGATGAACCAATGGTCCAGTTGATATGAAGTCAGCTTTCTTCAGTCCTCTGATCAGATCCTTTTTTTAAAAAAAACCTTCTTTCTGCCAATGTTTTTAGTCTAGTGATGTAACACCAGTTTAGAGTTAACTCAAAGATAATAAAATCCCCTTTATAGTATAAATAGAATCAGTGTAATTTGTAAAGCTCTTTGGTGTAAAACTAATGTTGTGACCCTTTTCCACTATTTTTCCCTTTCTGCCCTACACTCAGCTTTATAGCTAAAAGTAAAACAGGATAAGACTAGAAATAGTTGTGGGAGGGTGTCCATGATCAGAAGTTTATCTATTCCTTGGCTCCTAAATTTATTTTTCCACAACCAAACTAACATTCTAGTTATTTACAATCTGTATTGTTGTTGTGTTCCTTCAAGTCATTTCCACCTTATAGAAACCCTAATGCAAACCTAATCACAGAGTTCTTTGCAAGATTTGTTCAGAGAGGGTTTGCCTTGCTCTAATGCTGAGAGAGCGTGGCTTGCTCAAGGTCACCTAGCAGCTTTCCATGGCCGAACAGGGATTCAAACCTTGCTCTCCAGAGTTGCAGTCTTGCAGTCTGGTGCTCAAAGCGCTACTTTTCCAATCAATATAGCTTCTCAGTATTCTGTTATGGGAGGCATTCCTCAGAGGAGTTATGATGCACATGAACATGCAGAGGAATATCTAGAGTGGTGTAACTGGGAAACATGCCCTGGGCGCCAATGCCAGGGGATGCAAAAAAGCCAAGCCCCCCACCTTCCCACCCAGGTCTGCCCATCACCACACATCCCCGTCAGTGTCCTTCCTGGCCTTAGTCCTAGGGGTAAGCAGCAACAGCCCTCCTGCCTGCTGCCCACCTGCTGCTGCCCCCACCAGCTCCCACCCTGCTCATCGCTGCCCCCTGCCCCTACTGGAGTCCTTCCTGGCCCAGTATGAGGGCAGTGTCAGCAGCACCTAGGAACACAACTTCCGTGCTTGCCCAAGGTACTGTTGAGCCTAGATACACCACTGTGAACATGTCATGACACCATAGCACCTCATCCAACACTAGCCCATCTCCTCAAGGCAGGAAAGACATCAGACTGTTTTTGTATATCCTCTGCTCACGCAGTCCTGAACAGTGGCAAATTAAGTGACCTAGTTTACTGTTCAATGTGATGGTGTTTTTAAAGAGAACATCAATTAAAAATTGTCTCCTGACTCTGTTTGCTATGCCTGTCCTTTGACAAGTCTATAGTTTCTGAGTTCACATCCCCCCTCCCTTCTCCATAAAAGTCAAAGGAATGGTATAATTCATCATTAGGACTTGTACTAATTAGTTTTTCAAGAGTTCCCAAGGTAATAGCAGCCTGTAATGTTCATAACTGATTTACCCAGATTAAAAATGGATGCCTGGTGAAAGCTGGAGGAAACTCAACATGTACCAGTGGAGAGAAAACATGCCAGGAAGGAATGAATTATTATAAGCCCAAAAGGAGTGTTTTCTCACCCAGCATATATTTATTTATTTAAGATATTAATTTTTTTATCTCACTCCACTGAAGATCATTGAAACAGCTTACACATATTATTTCAAGATAGAAGTTACCCTGTTGATGGTGCCCTAACACACACATTTACAAATCACTGACAGGGTTTCATGGCACCTCTGCAGCATAGCTAAAGATTGGTAAAGTTGTGCAACACGGACTGCAAAGTAGGGGAAGTAAATCCTTACAAATCCCTAGTCACTTACAATTAGTTCCTTTGCCCAATAACAAATAATCGAGTTACATCATGGTGGTAACATAAGGAGGAATAACAGTAATCTTTCATTAATATTTTAATTACTTTTCTAATGCTTTTCAACTAAATTATTGCTTTCAATAAACCTGTTTACTATAATTGTAACTATTGACTTTGTGTTCTTGGAACTACTAACAGAAGGAACTTCTGAAACAGAACAGAAGCAACTTCTGAAATTCTGGCCATGTCTGGAAACAACTTTTTGTACTGGGGTCTCATCATAAGTTAAAAGGTGGGATAAAACTTCAATAAATAAATAAATAGATGCTGATGTCTCTCTGACAGCTAATTGCCTCATCTCCAATGATTGGGGCAGTCCAGCTGAAATCATCAAGTAAGGCATGTTCACGTGAGAGAAGATAGTCCTTGGAGTAGCAAGGTCCTTGGATCACTGACACAGTGCCCCCAAACAATGACTACACCATTTTAAAAAAGACTTAGAAGTGGCCTGAATCCACCGTTGGTTCAACAGAAGCCTGCAGGCTCTCTCAAAGGCAAATTATCACTCCTGAAAATGTCTAGATGAGACAACTCACCATTTATTCATTCATTTATTTATTTCACCAAAAATAGTATGATATGGAAAGTTAAAGCCACATTAAAAACACTGAGGAAAACCAAACTTTGTCTGGGAAAACCAAACCCAGCAATCCTCGGTGGTACAGAACACAAAATGAGAATACGATGGATTGCAGAGCATGACTTGAGGAGGTAATCACAGACTGGATTAAAAGAGGAACACAGAATTAACCTGTTAACAACAACAAAAAAATACTTCCTCATGGTTACCATAGTGATGCCACTCTCTTGAATTAATAAAAATGAAAAAGTGATTTCAGCTGAATGCTCCTATCATTGAGCTACAATCTGGGATGAGCACATCTCTGCTTCAGTAAACAAAATAATACTTTTCCCCCAGATCAAATTGTTTCTATACCTTTGGTCTTCCTGATCTGTAAGACTCAGATGCCCACAAATCCTGATTATTGGCCATAGTGGCTGGAACCTGATGTTCAAAAGAGTTGGAGGATCAAAGATCGAGAACCACTGTTTTAGATGCGTCTGTACATTTATGGGAAAATTAAATTGAATCCCTTTTTTAAATGATAAGGGTAAGAAAAAGGCAGGAAAGAAAGAAAAAGACAGAAGTTGGGAAAATCAGTAGAGAGGCACACATCCCTCTGTGTCAGGGCTCCCTCGCATCTGTTCAAGTCAGTTTGTTTTATTAATGCCTGCATGGCCTAAAGCTATCAGAGAGATGTTAAAAGATGCACTGTTAGCATAGCACTGACACTAGCATTTTTTTTCCCCTGGATGAAATAAAATTAATGATTCACATAAGACAGATTCCAGGGTGGAGGCTTTTTTTGGGAGGGGGTCCTTCTCTGGCAGTTCTGTCCTCTACATTAAAAAAAAAAAAAAATCAACAACTCTACTAGTTCAGAGGTAGGAGAATGAAATCTATAGATTTATGGGTGCACTAGTAGGGTGTCTGTCAGATGGTACAGGAAGTGGCAATACTTGAAAGCTGCTGATTTTCAGAGGCTTCTGCACTGTCTCTGACAGTGCAAAAATCAAGCTTATTCCATCTTCTACAAGAGATTCCTTGAGATATTTAAAGATGGCTTTCACGTCAAGTCACCTTTCAGTCTTTGGCCATTTCCACACGGCCGTGTCCACCTGCCACCATGACAGGTGATCACAGTTCCAGGAGCCATGCTTTTGCACAACATTGTGGGCAACCTATCACTATCTCACTGCCAAATGCCCAATCTTGCCTATATCATGCCCCATGTCAACAATGGAAAAAGTCTGTTATTGACCCCCTAAAGCTTGACCGTCCCATTACCTGGTGCTGTGAAGTTCCTCCATTGCACCAGCTACTGTTGTCAATCAGGGAGCCCTGACACATGGATGCATCTGACACCGCCCAATAAGAAAAAAGGCCCTGGGAAAAGGTGGCTAATCAGGTACCACAAGGGAAAGGGCTGGGAAAAGGCATTGATGCGGATGCTGTAATACAGAAGAAGCAGTAGTGTTAATGTCGTTACTCCTCCATTGCAAAGGGACACGTGCAGAAGGGAGTGGTGGAAAACTGCACCTGTCCTGGGAGTGGCAAGGCCAGGGAGTCCACATATTGTCTTGGCAATGAGATAAGGTGAAGAAATTGCCTTAACTTCTCCAAGCTAAACATAGTCAGCTCCCTAAGTCATTCCTCACAGGGCTTGTTTTCCATACATTTCATCATCTTAGTTGCCTTCCTTTGGACACAGTCCAACTGCTCAATATCTTCCTTGAACTGTTTAGATTGTGGTCTTTCAAGGAGCCTAGATCCTTTTCACATGTACTGCTTTCAAGTTCGGTGTCACTCATCCTGTATTTGTGTATTTAATTTTTCCTGCCTACGTATATTATCATACATTCCTCTCAATTGGAATTCATTTTGTTGGTTATGGCCCAGCTCTCCAATCCATTAAGGTCGTTTTTGAATTCTGAAAGATGTACTGTTAATTCAGCACTAATCTTGGAATACTTTCCTCTGTATGAAAAAAAATTAATGATTCATATAAGATATATCCCAGGGTTTTTTCCCCCATTTCTTAGACAATCCTATCTTCCACATTAAAAATAGCAACAATTATTCCACTTGCTTGGAGGTAGGAGAATGAAGCTCATAGATTTATTATTTGCCAGATTAGGATGTCTGTAAGATATTTCAGGAAACAGGAATCCAGCACAGCAATATTTTTCAAAGGTTTGCAAGTAGGGATGTACAAATATATCCATTTCACTTTGACTTCTAAACTCACAAATTATTTCCATCCCATTTATGAAAAACATGTGAATTTGGGTGTGTTCTTATCTAAAAGGCACCAAAGGGTGGAGAATCCATCAGCCATCTATACTCAAAAAATTCAACAGTATAGCTATTCCCAGTATGAAGGCATGTTGCAACTGTCTATCATGTAGCTTTTGTGAAATTGTTGGGGGGAAATTTTTAAAAAACAAAAACAAAACAATTAATAGCAACCATAATTTAAAACCATGAAATACCCTTGAACTGAATTTAAATCTCTTTTTTTAAAATTTGAACTCTCAATACACAGTGTTTTAAGAGCTAAGCTCTCAAAACCCTCTGCCCAGAAAGTCAGATGCCTCACTTCGCACAATCTAATGTTCTTTCTCTCAAGATTACAGAAAAATGGATGTTTTTGCTATTAAAAACTGAAGCAAACAAAATTCTCCTAATATCTAACTTCAATTTCAAAATAACCAACTTTTTTTAAAAAAGGAAAAAGAAAATATTTATAAGTAACGACTACCACCCTGTTGTTGGTGGACCTTAGACCTATATATGTCAATTTTTGGTTGCTGTGGAGGTTGCAATGCCCTTCCTCCCTCTGCAGTAACCAAAGCCTCCCAACCTACCATAGTGCTGTTGAAGCCCCACTTCCCTTGGCCATTCATGCCTGGAGGAAAGCAGGGAGGATTGCAGAAGGATCTGACTACATCCTTATAGCCAGAAGGAAAGTTATTACAACAGCTGCTGAGACCACTTTGTCTGTGTAAGTGCCTTCAAGGTGCCTTTTGACTTATAGTGACCCCATGAATTTCATAGGGTTTTTAAAGCCAGGAATATTCAGAGGTGGTTTGTCAGTTTCTTCCTCTGAAATATAGGTCTTTTCCGCAGACAGGCATTGTCCCATGATGGCAACACGAAAGGAGTGGGACAGCAACAATGCTTCAGCATGACATTGTCTCCCATCCAAGTACTAAAGAGGGCTGCCTTTGCTTAGCTTCCAGAATCAGGAAGGGTCAGGTGACTTAAGGGTATTTAGGCCTGAGACCACTACAGAACCCCATTTCCAATTTCTTCTTGGTATAGGGGAGTGTTCTAAACTAATCTGCCACTGCGTGTGAATCCTCAAGAAGCAGCAACTGACCTTCATCTAGTAGGCATTGCTTTAAAAAATGGGGGTGTGGGGATGCTTTGTGGGTATCTAGGCAAGGCTGGGGGGCTAAAAAGAGTCAGGAGTGATACATTGGCCACCTTTGCATTAAAGTCATGGGCTTTTTGAGTTTGAGCAAGCATGGAAAAACCCCAACATAAGATGTTAAATTCATAGGATCATAACTGCAAGAGTCATGTAGTCCAGTTTCTGCTGTGAACAAATCCATAGTTAAAGCACTCCTGGGAGATTTCCTTCTAACCTCTCCTTGAAAAACTTCTAACAAAGAGAGCCTTTTAACATCAGAGGTAGCCTACTCCATTGACAGGGAGTTCTTACCATCAAGAAGTTCTTCCTAAAGTTTACAGAATCATATAATCATAGAGCTGGAAAGTGTCATAAGGTCCATTGAGTCTAACCCCACCTATGTAGAATATACAAATAAAGGTGTCCTGAGAGATGGCCATCCAACCTCTGCTTAAAAACCTCCAAAGAAGGAAAGCCTGCCTCCAAGACCCAGCATGGCATCCTTAAATAGCTCTATACAGTCAGAGGGCTGGACTCTGTTGCTATGTAGGACCTATTGAATCAATGGGATTTGCTTATGTGTTGACTTATCATATAACAATTCATTGAATGGGTCTACTCTAGTTCAGAGTAATCAACCAGATGCCAACAAAGAAGCTTTTTCTAATGTTCTAGTGGACCCCCCCCCTTTAAAATAAATAAATAAATAAAGCTTTGGTTCTCATTCTAATCTCTGGCACTGCAGAAAACAAACTCAGAAGCTGGAGAATGAAGCACATGGATTTATGGTTGTGCAATATGAAGATACCTGTCAGATGCTTCAGGAAGTGGGAATCCAGGAAAACTGCTGATTTTCAGAGGTTTCTGCACTGTCTTCTGCTATGCAGAAAATGAGCTCATTCCATCTTCTACCTGA
Source organism: Ctenosaura bakeri (assembly GCA_948474755.1). NCBI lineage: Eukaryota > Metazoa > Chordata > Lepidosauria > Squamata > Iguanidae > Ctenosaura > Ctenosaura bakeri. The sequence goes on from CAOLHI010005098.1 coordinate 20,802, forward strand.
GTTCCCTTCAGATATTTAAAGATCGTTATCATATCATCTTTCAGTCTTTACTTTCTAAGCTAAACATAACCACCTCCCTAAGCCATTCCTCATACAGCTTGCCTTCCAGACATTTTACCATCTTGTTTACCCTCTTTTGGACATGGTCCAGCTGATCAATACCCTTCTTGAACTGTGTAGCTTGTGGTCTTTTAAAAACCCAAGATCCTTTTAACATGTAGTGCTTTCAAGCTTGGTGTCATCCATCCCATATTTGATTGTTACATTTTTCTTGCCTAAATACAGTATCATATATTTATCCCTGCTGAAATTTGTTTTATTAATTATGGCCCAGCTCTCCAGTCCGTTAAGATTCTTTTGAATTCTAATGCTGTCTTCTGGGGTATTAGTTTCCTCTCCTAACTATATCATCTACAGATTTGATAACCATGCCCTCTATTCCATAATCAAAGTCTTTATAGAAAAAATTGAACAAAGAAGGGCCAAGACAGAATCCTGAGATTCCCCACTAGTCACATCTCTCCAAGATAAAGAGGACCAATTTATGAGTACTTTGGCAGTTGATCAGTCAGCTGATTACAAATCCGCCTAACAACAGCAATTTGAGCCTACATTTTGCTGCAGGAATGTCATGGGGGACCATGTCAAAAGACTTACTCAGATCAAAATTATAGTACATCCAAAGTACACATCTGATTTACCAAGCTTGTAACTCAGTCAGAGAAAAAAAGGAGGAAAGATTAGTTGGGCATGATTTGTTTTTGAGAAACCCATGATGGCTCTTAGTAATCACAGCACTCCCATCTAAGTGCACACTGGCCGTTAAATGATATTTTCTAGAATCTTTCCTGATATTGATGTCAGGCTGAGTGGTCAGTAGTTGCTTGGGGTCCCTTTTTCCCCCTGTTTGAAGATGGAGACAACACCTGTTCTTCTCCAGTCTGTTCTCCAGACATTCTCAAAGACAGTGGCTCTGATATTACATCTGCAGGTTCCTTTACTACTCCTCAGTGCAGTTCATGTGGCACTAGGGAACTCCAGAATTTCTCAGGGTGTTTAAAGTAGCACTATAGCACTATAACAGTGTAGTACAGAAATGGTCATAGCTTCAGACTTGAAGCATATTTTTTTTATTGTTCTGCTTCTCTGTGTCACATTGATCCAAGTATCTGCCTCCTGTGTTTTGGAATTGTGCCCCCCCCCCACAGGGATTCCTGGTGTGTGGTACTTCCAGAAAAATCTCTTCTGCTCTTTGGGGAAAAAAAAGTTTAATTTTCCCTGACATTCTGAAATACAGATACATGGACTGCCACACCTGTTTAAGCAAGGCAAGCAGCCTTACATTCCCTAGCACTAAAACAAATACAGGACAAATACTGTGTGCCACTGCAAGAGTTCCCTCACCACCCATGTTCTATCATCCTATACAAGCAGCAGCACAGCATTCCAGGCCTCCTTCTCAAACTTCACCACAAAATGCCTGTTTTCCTTTTCTTGCTCATGAAGCTCCAGAGACTGAGGTCATTTCTGCACTACACTGTTACACTGCTATTATTCCACTTTCAACATCCTGTGGAATTCTGGACGGTTTGTAGTTTACTGAGGCCAAAGAGCTCTCTGGCTGAGAATTCAAAATGCCCCTCCCTAATCTGCAAAGGATGATGAAAGTGGAATAATAGTACTACAGTGTAGTATGGAAATGACCTGAGATAGCAGCTGTGTAGACCTAGCCACTGCTAGCTAACAGTTTAGTGTGGAAAGGCTCAAAATGTGATTCTGAAGACAGAAAGATTTGTGACATCTCAAATGCTGCTGGACTCCACAGTCCATCAATCTGAGTCAACATGGCTTCTGGTGAGGGATAGCAGGAATTTTAGTCAAGAAATGTTCTGACCTCTCTTCTAAAGCTACTGTTGGCTACAGTCAAAGCTGATATCTTCCATAGTCTTCTCAGAGGAACAAATTAAACTAATATAGGAAGGGTTCAAATTTAGCATAGACATGCTCCTTAGATTCAGACAATGCATAGACATGCTCCTTAGATTCAGACAATGCATCTTGGAAATTGAAGTTTATAGGGAAAAATTGATTTAATCACATTGCAAATCCATAATTCTCTGCAGTTTATTCATGTATTCAACATCCATTATGCTTGAGTTAAGGGTTATGCAAATGTGTTGTTATTAAGCCATGGTTGGCAGATTCCTCTATCTCTCTTGTTGTACTCCTGTAAGCAAAAAGAGTCAGGAGTTTGGATCTAAGTCCAACTTCTAAAAGTTTTTGGGGAAAAAAATAATGCTGTTCTTTCAGATGATGGGTTAAAAGCCAAGCATTTAAAAAGGGGACTGCCACAATTTGAAATGTTTGAACTCATGCCTCACTAACAAACTTTTGCCTGTTTGAAATATTGATGTCCCAGTTTATATCACTTTTGGTTGTTGCAATAGCTGAAAAAAGAAAGAGTTTTGCATACACAGAAATGCTATGTTAATATACACATAGTGGCAATGTCACTCAGAATCAGTCCCCAAAAAGATGATCTGTAGTCATTAAGAACAGGTCTCTTAGGCCATTTCTGTACTACACTGTTATAGTGCTACTATTCCACATTCAACATTCTGGGGTTTGCAGTTTAGGGAGAGGCATTTAGAATTCTCAACCAAAGAGCCCTTTGGCCTCAATGTAGTATAAACCTCAGAATTCCACAGGATGTTGACAGTGGAATAATAGCACTATAACAGGATAGTGTGGAAAGGTCCCTAGACTGACAACAGTCTTCACAGCTAATGATGTGTTCTGCCCAACTTTCACATGTGGTTGTCTGGTGCATAAAACAGTATTTCTACACAAATGGTAGAACTGGAGATTCACTCTGCACAAAATTCACATGTAATTGATTTGCATAGGAAATCATATTTTACATGTTGGAAATATATGTGGGTTTTTTTTTCCTTTTTGTGTGTGAAGGAAATAGCATTTTTAGCACAGGCAATAACACTTCTGCCTCAAAATGTTATATTTTGTGTATCATATGCAGTTCCCTGCACATAAAAATGCTGTTTTCTGAGCAAAACTTTTTTTCCCAGAATAAAAGAGGTTTTTGAAGACTTTCCCATAGCAGGAATAAAATTGTTAAAATTACTCATTGCTTCCTTGAAGAAGAAAATTAGTGAAGAATTTGCCTGCTAACAAACTGAAACCCACTGAATGGAACCCACTGTGTTGTTCCTTTGCTGCTTACAACTGAAGCAGAGTTATCTGCCCCTGAGCTGGGCATGATGCTGGTTGCCTGTACCCTTAAGATCTCATAAGGCAGGTGTGAGTAAAATGTGGCCTGAAGATTACATGAAGCCCTTCCAGGCCTATTTTGTGGTGCCCAGGGCCTCTTAGGAATCAAAAGATGAATGGGAAGTGACTTCAACTCACTTCCTATTCTTTAAAAGGCCTTTCCTGGACTTAAAATGGCACAGGAGTGCAGAAAAACATGTGCCTCATATCCCATTTGAGAGTAAAAAAAAGTTTTTTGATTGATTGATTGACTGCAGGGGGATGTAGTGACTGAAAGCTCCTGCAAGCTAATTCAGTCCCCTTGTTTTCCACAGTTGCCCACCATTGCCTTAAGGGACCCTCAATATTGGTTATGATGGGTACACAGGCTCTAACCAAACTGGGTCCCTTTCCCATGTCAAAACTGCCTAAAGTTGTCATGGGTCAGATACAAATATGTTTCAAACAAAACAATAGCCTGCACAATACCCAAACAAATATTGGAGGGAGGCTGGGATGATCTCCAAGCTGAGCGATCGTTGGAATATTGAGAGGCCTCCTTATATGGCCACAGAATGGACCAGGCTAAAACCTCACTCTCTCCTCCCCAACCTCATCCTGCCAGCAAACCAAGTTGTACTTCATTGGCCAGCTTTTCCACTTTTTCCCAAAGTTCTCAAAAATCACACCAGCTTCTGGGAAGGAGAATGGGAGGGACTCAAAAACAATGGCATCTGCCAGTGCTCTGCTCACCAGTGCAGGCCATAAATGGTCTGGTAGGTCAGGAGAACACCCTTCTTATACCCACTTTGCTAGTTCTTGTTGTGCTTGGTTTCCAACAGTAGCAGTACCAGGCACCAGAAAAAGGGAAAGAAAGAGAAAACATCTGTCCACCAACAGGATTGCAACAGGTGGGAGGAAGAAGACTGGAAAGCCATATTTGTGCAGAAGGGAACTGGAAGTTCACAAGCTGATGAGGGATCAGACTTTACATGTCCCTTGTTTGAGGCCATTTCCACACTAGCCTGTTATAGCGCTGTAATTCCATTTTCAACATCCTCTGGAATCCTGAGGTTTGCAGTTTAAGGAGGCCTCCTTAGGGGTCCTCCCTAAAAAGCAAACCTCAGGATTCCAGGGGATGTTGAAAGTGGAATCATAGCGCTATAACAGGCTAGTGTGAAATGGCCTGACTGTCCCTAGGTCCCAGCTTTGGGGAAATGATTCAGCTTGTTATCTCACTGGTAAACCCTGTCCTGGGGTCTACAATTTGATATTAAAATATGATTCAATTTGCCTGAGAGGTCACCCAGATGGGCACGTAGGCAGCAATGGTCAAAGATCAAAAACCAAATCAGGTCAGTAAAATCCCTAGTCATGTAGCCCCAGGAGACCTCAAGCTGTGCAAACCCACAATAGACAAAGGGTCTTCAGCCCCTGAGAAGCCAACTTGAGGGGAGTAGCGAGTCTGCCCCAAGTTGAGCAAATATTCCATCAGGAGAGGAAGTCACATCACAAACTAACACACTAACACTAAACTAGCAATCCCATCACACGAAGGAAATTGCCATGGTGGAGCTTCGTTATTGCTCCAACACCCATAGTTCTCCCTGGGAAAGGATTAGCCCTCCAGGTACTTTTTCCCCTACAAATAGCCCCAGTTTTTGAGTGGTTCTTTGGATCACTCCTGGTCATCCCAGCAGACTGTTTCTCCGTCCGTTGAGTGATCCCCTCAGCCCTCTCTGTGCTGAGCCCCACTTCTCTGCTGCCTTCCCAGACCCAGGACTTCAGGAAAAGGTGCAGTATTACCCCAACTGTACCCCTCCAATACTCCCCTATCCAATTTCCTCTCTTTTATTTAATAGCTCTTGGGTGCATGTGTGCGTGATTGTGTTGGTGCATGAGACTTGCATTTAATAAAATCATTTATTGGACATTCCATTTTGGTTTTTGGCTTGGCCTGACCCCGTAAAAACTGTGTAAAAGACCCCATTAGGTTACCCTGCCTTTTGCATTGCTATTGCTTGTGCTCTGGCTAGTTTCCATTCCCCATCACATGGAGCACAGTGAGGTATCCCCCAAGGGACCCCAGAAATCAGGGTAACAAGCTCATTCTTCTCTTACACTGGTAGAGGCTGGGCTAGGAGGCCCTAAAACTGGTGTCTTCCAGTTCTACAATTCCACAGTCTTCTGAATACAAGGCAAACAGAATGGGGTGGTAGGTTGTCTTGTGTTAAACTCTAGCAGCATCCTTGATTTCCAAAAGCAATACACTGTTAGTTAAAGGGTATGTGCGCTCAGCCAGAAAAGGAAAGTGGTTCCAGGTGGTAATTAAAAACCAATGCGTGTTTTCTGAAATTAATTTCCACCAGATTTCCTAATGTACTTTGGTTTTCACCTCACCAGGGATCTGTGAGTTCTGATTAGAGTGAGAGACAGATGTAGCTAACAAGCATGGGTATGTGTATGTGTATATACACATATTGCCAAATAAATGTTCCCATTTCATAGGTCCCTATCCCACTTTGCACTGGTGTAATCTGCCGTTTGTGTCCCCTGTCCCAAATAGCCCACATTTCAATAATTATGTCTGGATAGATTCCCCCTTTTTTGTTTTCACAGGCAGCAAGGGGGGAAAAATCTGCTTTATGTAGCCCCAGGTGGGCTATAAGGATAATACTCTGCATTAATATAACACTTTTGAGTGCTCAAAGAAAGATTGGTTTCTTCAATAATCTAGGCCTATTCATGTGCATTTTTAGTTGAAAGAAGACTCCCATTAATGCCACTAGAATCCACGTCCTGAAGAGCAGCGCTTAGAACTAGCAATCTTGCTGAAGTTCATTAATTATCTGGTTCAGAATATGAATTTGTCAAGCACATTATGCCTTATTGCATTAAGAATTAAGTATCATTTTTCTCCCCAAAGTTCCTCTCTCATTTGGAAAGTAGAAAAAAATCCAGTTCTCCTTCCTCATTCATGGGGTTGATGTACATGAATTTGATTATTCACAAGTGTGTGTGTGTCTCCTCCTATTCTTCTCCTCCCATCCCCATGCATTTTGTCCCAGTGCAAAGAACTTGCAGTGAGGCAAAAGGGAAGGGAAAAGGGTGGGTGGGGAAAAGCTCAAGTGAGCCTTCATTTTCCCCCTCTGGAGCTCCCTTCTTCTCTTTCCCATGCAAAACAGAAGGGAAAGTGGGGTGGAGGAAAGCTCGCAGAAACCTTCCTTTCCTCCATTCAGAGCTCCCTCTGCCATTCCTACGCATTTTGCCCTGGTGTGGAAAACTCATGCCAGGTCAAAAGGGAAAGGATTGCGGGGAGGGGAAGACTTACACAAGTCTTCTGTGTTGGGACAAAATGCATAGGAATGGCAGGGAGAGCTCCAAAGGGGGGAAAGAAAGGCTCTTGCAAACTTTCTGCAACAAAGCCACCAGACACTAGTAATCCAGAATGGAGGACAGTGAAAAGTCATGGGTTACCTTCACCCAACTGGAAAAATGTCACCGCATTTCACAGTGTCTTCTTGTGTGATGGAAGCCCCTCATTGTTCCATGAGACATTGTCACAAGTCTCTAATGTGTCTGCATATCAGGTTAGTAGAATAACTCTACCATTGTAAAATTACACATCGCAACCTGCAATGCAGGATCCTGACCAATGTGTTATTAATAAGGTGTTAATTAACATATAAAATTGTGCAATACTCACTAAAACTATTAAAGTTAATTTATTACTTTTCTAAATTTCCCTGATGCATTAATTCTAGCACTCATTTTTCTGCACTCATTCTGATTTTTCCTCTCCTGACATTCAGTCAGATTTTAACACATATGTCGTAACTAACACATTTATTTGCACAATTTGCACTATTTCCCCCTTTTGACTAAAGCCTATTTCTGCATGGTTTCTATTATACATCTTTTTGTTCTTTGCATTTTAAAATATGTGCACTGCTTTGTGCACATTTTATTTCTAAGAAATGTCATGTGTTCCTATTAAATGAGCAAATGCTTAAGGCAAAGCGAGCATTTTCTTGCAAAAAGTCTCAGGAGCTGCAAAAGAAAAATGTTAGGTAAGTCTGATTTTTTTCCCCCATCCCTTAAAAAAAATACACGTACATTTCAGTGTGAGACGGAACAATGTCTTAAAACTTGATCCAGAACTAGAGCAGAATAAGAATGCCAATGGGGCTCTGAGAAACATAGTTAAAACAGAACTGATAGATTTCCCCATTCCTACTTGTGGATGGACGGATAAATGACTAGATCTAGGCTTTGTGCGATGGAGAAAGTCCATGGCTTTGGACGTAAATCAGCTAGCAGCAGCAATCTCTTGCCTGGCTTATGGCTGCCCCGCCTCCCGTGCTTCCTCTGGATGCTATGTCAGATTTAATGGTGCTCCAACACAGTTAGTTCAGTTAGCAAGGAGCAGAAAACATCTCTCAGGCAAGATGGGTTATCAGCTTATCTCTCAAAGCAGCCTATCAAACAACACTGCCAAGGTGATTTGAGAAATCTATATTTTAGATGTTAGCTTAAGCCTGAAACTTGGCTTGAAAACTTTGTACAGCTCTCCAAGCAGCAGGTAGCAAAACCCACTAAGATCAGATATCTGTCCTGATGAAAAAGTAATATACTTGAGGTATATATGAACTTCTGCTTCGGGATGTGGGGGCTTAGGGGGTGGGAGGAATGACCAGATCAATCCTGTTACCATCCTGCCTTCACAAATACTGCCAGCTAACTCTTAGGCTTACAGCATTCAGTGAGCTTCTCATTTACTGTCACCGGTGGAATCTCTCTTCTGGAGTCATAAACAATTTATGTGGGGCTTCAGAGAGAAAGAGAGAGAGAGAGAGAGAGAGAGAGAGATGGATGAACCAAGAGAGAGAGAGATGGAGAGATGTTATACTTCCTTCTTCCCTTGACCAAGAGATGAAAATGCAACGAGACTGTTCCTACTTGCAAAAGAATTCTCCTTACAATCCTAGATCTAAACAGGTCAGGTGACATGCCTCACTCTCTGTAACGGCCTGAGCGACTAGGTTAGAAAAATTATCCTTGCTGACCTACAATTGTTGAGTTGAGACACATCTTCATACCCTCCAGCATTTCACAGATGAAAACTGGACAGATGAGGGAAAGCAACATCAGAGCGTGGTCACAATGGCAAAAGTTATTAGTGAAGAAGAATGCACAAGCTAGAAGCCTGACTCTACAGGAAAGGCATGACTTGATACCCAACTCTCCTCTCCCCTCTCTGAGTTATTTGAGTGCAAATTACTTTTGCTCTTTGAACTCAGTTTGCAGCAAATTGAACTAAGGCCCTTTCTGCACCTTACCTTCTTCCAGCGCTGGGGTGCAGAGATTGCACGAGCAGCCTCCGGCAAGAAGCTCTTGAGGCCCCGCTGCTTCATGAGCTGCCTGCTCGTGCAAGAACCCTGCCTCTTCCTTCCGCAGTGTAGCCTGGGAGTTTCCCAGGCTGCGCTGGGGCAGGAAGTGTGACCAGCACGGATCCGGAGGTTCTGCACGCCAAGTAAGTGCGTGAGGGGCCCGGGAAAAATGTGCAATCACGCACCATTTTTGGCTTCCAGCCGAAAATGAAAAGGTGCGCGATTGGCGCCTGCCGGCCCCTGGAGCATTGCATGATTGTGAGTGCATTGTGCAGATTGCTCCTCACAATCGCGCGATGCTCCAGGTGCCTTTTCACATGGCAAATGCCGTGTGGAAAGGCCCTACGTTGAGAATGAAAGGGGAATCTGGAGAAGGAGAGAGAAACTGGGTCAATTTAAAAATAGCTAAAAAGTGGGATGATTGAGGTTTAATTGAAACTGTCTCTTTCAAACTAAAGTGTGAGCATCTTACATGGGTATTACTTCAGATTGATTGATTGTGTACTGCAGTCATTCCCCATATTTGCTATTCTATCTAGAAGTGCTTAATTTAGATAGCATCTGTAGGGGAGTTCATGAAAAGGTTAGGGTATTCTATGTAGCATAGGTCCTGCATTTCTTTTCTTTTCTTTTTTTCTTTTAAAAAAGATCCATCAGGTTTCTTCAGAAAGTTACTTCAATCCATTTTCAGATTAGTATCTCTTGAACCCTGCCCCAGCTTCTCCCACCAAGCGTTGATTTAAAATTTTATTTTAATAACTTCCAGCTCAGTGATAATGTAAATCTTGTTTTCGTTCTGTACTTTCAAGTCATTTCTGACTTATGGTGACCCTAAGGCAAACCTAACATGGGATTTTCTGGGGCTGAGAGTGTGCGACATACCTAAGGTCATTCAGTGGGTTTCCATGGCCAAGCAGGGAATTGACCCTTGGTCTCCAGGTTGCAGTCCAGTGCTCAAACCACTACAGAACACTGGCTGTAATACAAATCTTAAAAAACTATAATTGGAGATGGTGATGAAGTCAGCCTGAATTGGGATTTTTTTTTATGGGGGGGTAGGATTTTCCAGCTATATCTTTACAATATCTCCTCTCTTCACCTTTCTCTCTAGTGACATCTGAAACTTCAACATGAATATAGGAACTCTGCTGATTAGAGGAAAATGTATGGGAGTAAACTGAGATATAAAAACTTACTGGTCCTGATCTTGCATGCAAGAACTTGAAATCACACAATTTTCTCCTCACCTGTGAGAGGGCAGGGTATTTTCTGTCAGTCTCAAGAGAGTTTTCATGTTTGTCAGAACAATTTTTGGCCAGATTGCTTAAACAACATGCATTGTGCAAATTGAATAGCTAAACTAGGGCCCTTTTCGCACTGAGGCTTCTAGCGCAAGCGGGGGAGGCTGGCAAGCGCAAGAAGGCTCCTCCGGGAGGCTGCCGCTTCCCCCTCCTTCCTTCCGCAGGCGAAGGAATGAGTGGGGAAGCAGCACCGGAGGAGGCTTGCCGCGCCAGCAGCCCTCCGCCCCGTACGAAGCGGGAGATGTCGCGCCAGATTCCCCCCCGCGCACGCGAAGCGGGCGGCGTCGTGCCGGATTCCTTCCCCCGCGCACGCGAAGCAGGAGACATCGTGCCGGATTTCCCCCCGCGCGCGCGAAGCGGGTGGCGTCGCGTCCTCCCCCGCGCGCGCGCGAAGCTGGCGTCGCGTCTGTCGCGCTAGCTCCCCACTCCGCCCCTTCCTTCCGCAGGAGCGGAGGGAAGGAAGCGCGACCCGGCCGGCCGGCTCCCGGAGGCTCCACACAAAAGGTAAGTGCGGGTGGGCGCCGGGAGCGTTGCGCGAGCGCGGGGTGATTTTCGCTTGGAAGCAAAAATCAAAAAACCCGCGCTCGCGCCGCTTCAGCCCCGTGAGCCCGGTAGAAGTGGGAGTGCGTCGTGCAGAGTGACGCTCCCACTCCCGCGAAGCTCACGGGGCTGTCACGCGAGAAAAGGCCCGTGCGAAAAGGGCCTAAGATAGCAGCTGACCTGTTGCATGGATCTTTTTTTAAAAAAAAATAGAAGTATTGGATGTTTGCATCTTCTTCATTAGTCTGTGCTTCTAGGTTTGTTTGCTCGTTCCTTTGCACAAATTGCAGAAGAAAGCATGCAACTCAGTCCTGCACTGGAGGTGAGAAATCTTGCAGGGGTTAACAAACTTTCAACAGGCCATTTGACATTTTGAACCTGCATTGTCACATCAAGAACAAGTAATTCAGTAAGATTTCTTTGCATCCTTACTTTGGCATTTACCTCAAAGGTGATCTACTTCAGTTCTTGGCCTGCACAAAATCTATTGCCAGTCTTTCTGTGTGTACAGACAAGATTTTGGTTCTGTATCCTCTTTACTGACAAAATGATGGACTACAGTATTTACATCTGATAAAAGCAACAGTTCTTGCAACTAGAGATACTCACAAAAGATTAGATATCTTGATTTTTTTTTCTATCCTGCTGCAGATTAAGAGATTCTGCAGTGCCAAAAAAGCTGAGAACCTATTCTGCGATATTCGGTTGTACTGTCAACAGCTCACACCATCAGGAAGTTCATCCTAATGTTCAGTTGAAATCCTTTTTCTTGGCATTTGGATCTTTACTCCATTTGTGTTACAGCCTTTGAAATATATGAAGACGCCTCTCAATCTTCTGTTAATTTATTCTACAGGGTAAACATATCCAAGATGTTTAAGAATCCATTTCAGGGCTAAAGTAAACCATTACTACAAGCCAACCTCCTCCTGAAAAAGATTCTTGTTCTGAAATTGTAATCAGAATATCTGGGAGAAAATAATTATTTGCCCACCCAGGCAGAGTAAAGAGACAGGTACATAATTTGTACACCTCTCTGGTATTTGCCAAGGCCCTTTCCACACGAGGCCAATGAATTGCTCCGTGCCGTTACTTATCAGTTCTTCTGGCCTTGAAGCAACACGGACTTTTCCTTAAGCCCTTCCGCAGGGCTCCTCTGTTTGTTCCAGGGCGATTCAGAGCAGTGTGAGGTTTGTAGATCCGCACTGGTAAGGCTTACAAAATGGCAGCTTCTGGTTGTTTGTGGGTCCGGACCAACCGCTGAAGTTGGCCACACCCACAGCCCACCCTCCGCTGATCGCAGGCTCGAATTGGTGTGAATCTGTGCATCTGCACAACTGAGCAGGAACGAATTGGCGCGCTACGGAAAATTGAAAGACCGTTTTTTTCTGGTCTTCACATAGCGCGCTGGAGGACGACTTGGGGACATTTTGGATCGGACTTGGGTGTGGAACTAAGGTAAATAGTCCGAACCTAGTCCGATCCAAAGTGCAGACAACCTCCATGGCAGGACACCTTGGCCCGTCTTAACTTCCTCATGCGGAAAGGGCCAAAGTCAGTTCTGAACGTCTTTCAGTGTTTCTTCAATTGGTGGTGGCCCTGGTCATACTGTGACTCAGTCCACCAAATGTTTGTACAGTAGATGCACTGGGATGGAACCTGAGTATGGGCATTTCCACACTACACTGTTATAGTGCTATCATTCCACTTTCAACATCGTATAGAATCCTGGGGTTTGGAGTTTAGGGAGGGGCATTTAGAATTCTTGGTCAAGAGCTCTTTGGCCTCAGTAAACTACAAACTCCAGAATTCCACAAAATATTGAAAGTGGAATTATAGCACTATCACAGTGTAGTGTGGAAAGGCCCTTGATCTTATTTAAACTGAGGTCCACTGATTTCAGCGGATCCACTCTTAGCGTTACTAAATCTGGATCTAACTCATTATCTGTGATCTGGCATGTCTCCTGCTGGTCTCACAATTATCTAATGGTGCAAAAGAAATTTATCTTTAAAAAAAAAATCCTGCATTCCAAGTTTGTCTGTCTCTCATTGAAATCAAAGCTATTTATTTTCATTGCAGTGAGAAATGTCAATTGGATTTTTTTAAAAAAGTATTTAAAAACTTGGAACCTTCTAGATAAAACATCAGAGACATTTTTTAATAAGAATACAATTAAGGAAGGAGGAAAGGTTTCACCTGAATTTTATTTAATCACTTTCTCTGCATGGGGGCATAGTTATCTTCTAGAGGCCTTCTTCAAGCCTTCTTCAATGTGGCCAAGTGACACAACTAGATCCTTTCACCATAACCATGAGTGTTATTACCAAAAGTAAATGGAAGAGTTCAAGGCTGGTTTCACATTTAATTTCATGTTGGAAGCAATTAACTATATACGTGCATAATTTCTTCTGAACTGTTTGGAACCCTGGAGATGGCTGGAGAGGGAACCACAACATCACAGTGTGCAAAGCAGTTTCTCCGCTAACATTTTTTGTTCATATGAAATGATCTATTAAACAGGTACTTTAAGATAATACTTCTCTGAGGAAGAAGGGAAATGTGAAGACCTTGTGCCTTCAGGAGCCTTTGAAGGTTTAATTATGCTAAGAGTAGTTGCTTTAGGAGAAGCACCAAGGTTAATGCACCTTTCCTTTAATCTTTTCATAGGTCATCATATCAGTGGATGTGCAGGACATAAGCAGAATGAACTGGAGAAGTTCCCTTCCCCCTTAGTCTGCCAAGCAGTATCTGATGAGCTGCAGAGATTTTTCTGTGCTTTTTCTGTGCTTCAGGAAACACATAGCCCCACATATCAGGTAAGAGTAAACAGCTATGGGGAATCATCTTGACTCCCCTTAGAATGGATTGGCATGTGCTGACCACTCTTTTACTCTCAAGAGTATGTGCACACAGTTTCTATTGGTGTATTCTCAGGGATCTTTGATCTTGGCCAACTCAACCTTTCCTAGGTTTCCTTATTGGTCCCCAGATTGTTTACTAACACATCTCTGGTGTTGCTTTATCTCAGTTCTTTATGTTCTCCTCGGAACACTGACTAGACACTTAGGGATATATATCTCCCAAACTACCCTCTTTGATCCCCCTCCAATGAAGGATCCTTTGATATACTATACATTGTTACACACAGTTTTAACCTAGGCTAGATTAGCATTACAAAGTACCCTAAAACTAATGAATAGTAAATCACTTGGCAATTGCTGTCATGTCTAAGCAAACAGAGCTGAGTCCCTGACATGGGCTTTTTCTGCACAATGACACTCTCATGCATTGTCACAATCCCGGTAGTGCCTTTGCTGGGATGGGAGCATATTTGCAATGCTTCTCATCACACATGACCAGCTGCCTGCAAAAGGAAGCATGAGGGACACACTCTGTCCTTCTGGAGTGCAGACAGCCTTCTTCCCATGCTGCAATAGGGAAGGAAGTGTGTAGTTTGCATGCCTAACTGTAATGGAAGGCTCACATAATTGGGGGTCATTGGCAGAATTTTTCTGTCAATGATATAGCCCATGATCATGCCAGCTGGTGACACTAGAAGGGCAGGACCATGACAACATCATGCGGAAGTGTCATCGTGATTCTGCTCCTCTCACATCCCCATGCCAGGACACAGTCATCATGCAGAAAGGACCATGGATAGAGACAGACCTGATCTCAACAATGAGATGGTTTTCCCAGGCTCCTCTCTCTTCCCCCCAGTGACCATGTTACTGAATTTGTATGGAAATATCACTAGTGAATTACAAGTGAGATCTGTAACCAAAGGGCATTCCTGTTCAGGATACACCATTCCATCCCCATTTAACTCAGTTTCCTCTCCTTCTCCTGTGACTATTGCAATGTCCAGGCTATAAAAAGAGTTAGCTAAGGGGATCTGAGCAAAGGATCATGAAGGAGAGACTGGATTGGCCCTGATGCCCTTTAGTCAATGGAAGGTGAGAAGAGGGAGAACTCAAGGCTTCTGGAATGAAGAAGGAGAAGAGGGCATATGGTGTAAGCTTGCAGCTAGTACTCCATGTTACAGCAAGAAAAAGAATCCCAGGAGAAGGTTATAAGGAAACCAGGGACCATCTAATTAGATGTGTTAGGTTTTTGGTTCTTTTGAAGGGAAATGGAGAGCTGGGGAAGACAATTTGGAGTTGAAGAATAATCTTCTTTTTCTTTATGCCTGTGCCTATGTGTTTGATTCTTCCTCTTGCAACCTGAGAGGACGTATGTAGAGAACCAGTGTTCTAAGACAGTTGGGTTGTTTGATATCTCTTCTATTAATTCTCAGTACACTATTTTCATTATTATGGTTATGATTACTGTGTTGCATTTATAATAAGCCTATTTAGTTCCTTAAGAGAAAGTGGGAAGCTCTGATCACATGTCTCCAATGGAAAGGTCTAACAGAAAATTGTAAAATACTATTTTTTCATTTTTCCCCAAAAACATAAAGGTGAGGGGGACAGTGTTGGACCCTTTCATTTCCAGGACCCAGGGAAGGAAAGGGAGATTGGATCTCCAAGGAAGGGCTTGGTGGCAGTGCTACTACTTCCGCTGCACTGTGGAGAGGTGGACAAGTCAGGGCAGAATCTAGTCATGCATCTGCCCTCCCCTTTTTTGCTGCAACTAATTGGTCAGGATTCAGTGTTTACTGAGCATGTTCCATCCTTATTAGTTGTTCTGGGATTTCCTTTCCTACGTATCCTGCTTTAGGTGATGTCAAACCTGGGAGTGGGAGGGCAGCAACAGTTAATACTGAAGGAAAAGTCTGAAATCAGTCCAGACATCCAAACAAACAGAATCCTAAACAGACCAAAGTCAGGAGGTGCAAACCAGACAGCTAAAGAACAAATCCTATTCCAGTAACATTCTGCTTCGAACTAGAAGCTTGTTAAGCCTCATCAGGGGAGGAGGGATGCAATTCTTCACTAAGATTCTTCTCAAAGGAAGCAATGAGTAATTTTAGCAATTTTCAAAAAACACAGTTCTCAAAGACTAATTGCAATTTGAAGGTTATTCTACATAAAGTTCACTTGCGGTTGTTTTGCACAGAAAACAGAATTTTCTGTGCAGGAAAGAACCCATGTGGTAATTTTGCACAGAATAAGTCCAAAACGGTGAAGATTCTGGTCAGTCCAGGATTCTTATCACATGTTTTGCAACCTCTCTACCCCTAGAGGGCAGTGGTTGCAATCCTACATCAGGTTGTATGGAGCACAATGTTCTGTATGCAGCTCAGGGTACTGCCCCCCTCTCCCATAGCTTCTAGGCCATGGCAACTGGTTGGTCAGGAAGGGAACCAGCCAGTGCATTCTGCATCTGGAAGAAGAGATACCATGTCACTCCTATGATTCATTTCTTTCTGCCCACATATACACACTGACTGCAGAACTGCAGCTGGGCTAGATGCTGCTTCGTTGCCTGCCAGCTCCAGAAATTTCTGAAGTTAAATTTCAAACAGGCCGTAGACAATGTACAAATGTAATAATACCTTCGTACACTGTAAAGTTATGTATTGTTTTATTATGTATTTATGTACTGTCTCTCTTTATGATTTTATATAGCTCCTGGAAAAGGTCTCTGACAGCATATACAGGCTAAAATGTGCTGGGCTTTTTATCAGTAAATCAATCATCCACTGAGCATCTTGAGATGTGTCCCCAGTTTTTTCTAATCATTTTATTGGGTGCACCCCAGTTTTTGCTTCCTCTTAGCCCAGGCCAGGAAATGGCCATGTCAGTGTTCCTGGAGATTGAAAGCTGTCTTGGGGTGGTGATGTCTGAAGAGCTAGTAAATAGCTCCTCATGCAGCATCCAAAGAAGGCATACCTTAAGTTGCACACACACATACGTCATCAACAGGATTTCAAACAGTATCTGAACAGCTAAAAAACCATACAACTGGGAGATGCAATTGGCTGAGCAGTGTTCTTAAAGCAAATCCACTGTTAGCGCAGACTGAGGTGCACATACATCTTCTCATAGGAGACTAAAGAATCACACAGGTCACTTCTTTGGTCATAGTTTTCTATATTCTTCACTTTGTTCTAAATGATGGCACTTATTTCTAAATTTGCATCTAACTCTATAAAAATTAATATCTGGTTGTCTATTTTTTACAAACCAGAATTTCCCTCCCTCTCTCCCTCCCTTTTTCTTTCTTTCATTTTGTGATGTATTTCCTCTTTTTTGGTAATATCCAAGTGTTTGCTCTAAGCTGTCACTTTCTGTCACTGCATTTGGGATCAACAGCAAAAAGCCACTATTTTAAATGCTCCCAAATGCCTAAACAAAATGGTAAGAGCTATATGGCAATGGGAATAGACTATCTCAGAAGGTGGTGGACGTTGGAGGTATTTGAGCAACTTTGGATGGCCATATCTCAGAATTGCTTTATCTGCTGAATTGTGCACTGGCAAGGGGTTGGACTTGATAATCCTAGTGGTCTCTTCCAACTCTATCATTATTAGCATTATTTTAGAGGCACAGGAGCGATGATGGTTATCCATCTCTCTCTTTGTGTGAGTCTCTGTATTTAAATGCATAATAGGAGAAAATTCTGCAAAGGATCCTTTTTTTCTAGAGAAGAAATTTGAGAAATTTTTGATCTATCTCACTATCTTTCATTAGTCATGGATCTAAAGAAGTCTTCAGCAGGCAACATATGGGCTCTTAACACTGAGTTGTGCTCCTTTCCTTGAAAGCAGAAGACATGTTTCTTAGAGTGGAACAGCACAGTATACTGACTACTTACAATAAAGTGAATAAGGTGTTTTCAGTTCTTTGACCAACTTAGCTGCTTTCATCTATATCTAATTCATCTTATTCTTATTGTACGTTTCTTCCCATTGTTCAGTGTCTTATTCTTGTCCGGTGTCCTTACTACTTTTTCTTTAAGATGGCATTGGATAACAATCAAATCTAAAATTTTTTTTTAAAAAAATGACTTCATTCCAGCGCACCACTAGCCAGCTAGAAAAATGTCGGCTTGCTATCCGCAAACCACACACACACAGTATCAAGCGACGCTTCACAGTGGCCTTCTTGCAAACAAACACTTCTTTCCCTGAGAAGTAATGTATGTCATTCCTCGTTGTGCCACCAGCAAGGCATCCATCAGGCCCTGAGAGCTTGGAACCTGCTGATAAATGGTTATTTTCCTGCTCCAGCTAACATCTCTTAAATGTTTAACAGCACAATTAAGCACATGCCCATTGGCTGCTTGGTTGCCTTTTATTTTGGATGAAACACTGTGCCATTCATTCCTTGATGTTGCATGTGCGTGGGAGAGAAACAGTCATAAATGAAAGAAAGAACTAAGAATCTAGCTTTGGTATTGATTTATAGCATTTATTTATCAACAGTATCCATCCTTGCAAGTATTACAAGCTGTAGCCTTATCCATTTTCTCATAGCATCTATCTGTCTAACTCACCCCTCTCTCCAGAGCACCTATTCACAGAATTTGCCTGCCTACCAAATCATTTTAGATCTCTTCACAATATCCATCTTTTTAATGCTGCCTATATATCCACACTATCTTGCTTGTGCATCTATCCCAAAGTGTTTACTATAGCTCTCAGTGGTATCTCTTTATCTCACCCCACCATCTTTCAGTCACATCTCAGCTTGTACAGCCATGGATTCTGGGAGTCTGAGATCTTCCTTTTGATCATCAGGCTGCCATGACTGTCTCATAAAATACCAATTAATTTATCGCCTTTTGCAGGAAAGGTTATATAAGAGGGACTCCAAGAGGCCACAAATAAGGCAGAGGTTCAGACCTGTTTGCCCGACTTAAATGTCTCCTCTGCCTTCTGCATACAAAATTATGAGCTAATAGGAAGGAGAGGGAGGACAGATGCAGTAATTGCTGCAAACCAAAGATACCCAAAGGTGACAAAAGGGAAAAAGGACGGAAATGTAGGTTCAGAAGCCCTATTAACTTTGGGGAAGTTAACCGCAGCTGACAGAAGCTCAGTTCAGGTGTTAATTTTTTCTACATGAGAAGGGGAGCTAGGGATACTTTCTCCAGACCTGCCCCTATACTCCTTTCCTCTCCGTGTTGCTAGGGAAGGTCTGAAAAGGAATGGTGACTATGTTGGGGCTGCAATTATACAACCCTATAATTAGAAGCCCCAATTAAAACAGAGTTTGCAATTGTGTATTTATTTGTAATTGCATTTAGTCAAAATGCTTAGCAGGTCATTTCTAGACCTTCCACAGGAGCACAGAGAAATTGGGAATAGAGGAAGTGGGCCAGAACATGCATTCTTGTCTCCCTCTCTGTTGTTGTTGTTTGCTGTCAAGTCAATTTTGACTTATAGAAACCCTGTGAATGAGCAACTGCCAAGATCTTAGCTGTCAACTGCCCTGTACAGGTCTTGCAGACTCAGGGCCCTGTCTTCTTTGACTGATTTGATCCCTCTTTTCCCACCACCTTCCACTATACCAAGCATTATTATCTTTTCCAATGAATCACTTCATCTCATGCTATGTTCACAGTACAGCACCCTCAGTTTAGTCATATTTGCTTCCCTTGAAAGGTCTGGCCTGATCAGCTGCAAGACCTATTCATGTGCCTTTTTAATAGTCTACTTGTCATGCCCTGCTTCCAGAACTTGGACTCTGACTCAGAGTCTGAAACAGGGGGCATGCCAGGACCTGCTGCAGCAGGGTGGTGGCATGATCCCCGGTCACTGATGGAGAAAGCCTGTCAATGATTTGCAGTGCTATTGCACCACCTGGAGTCAGGAGAAGGATGGAACCATGACAAAGTTATGCATAAGCGTTGTCACAGTCCTGTCCTTCTCCCATTCCTATGGTGGGTTGGGAAGGTAGAGCAAAAAAGGGCCTAGGACATGAACCAATGGATTCAAATTACAGGAAAGGAGTTTCCACCTAAAAAATAGAGAGAACTTCTTGAGTGTAAGAGCTGTAACAATGGAATAAACTGCTGGGTAAGGGCAAGACTCTCCTTCTTTGAAGCTCTTTAAACAGAGTTTAGGCAGACATCTTTCAGGAGTCCTTTTTTGTGTATTCCTGCATGGCCAGGGGCTGACCTAAATGGACTTTTGTTTCCTTCCAGGATTCTAAGGTTCTATGAGAATTGTCCAAGTACTGATTTTGTCAAGACAGCCCGGGTAAATACCATTATAGAATCAGTGAGTTCACAGATCATTTTGTCCCCATCCCTGGTGATGGACCAAACCCAATGCCACAGCATGGCTGATAGGTTGTCATCTAGCCTCTGTTTAACAGCCTCTAGCAAAAGAGAGTGTATTGCCTCTCAGCTCATATTATTAAGCAGTTCTACTGTTTAGCCTAAATCTTTTTTTTTCCTTATCACATGAATGATCTGGAACAACAACAAAAACAGACTTTATCTAAGAAGGTATATGTTGCTTCCCAAAGGAAAAGTTTTCTGAAGATATCTTACAGTCAAAACCAGCATCTAAAACTTTGAATGAGAACCAGTGGAATGAAACCATTTCCATCAGACCAATAAATCCTGTAAGCGTAGAAAAATGAATTTTAAAAATCCAGCCAATCATTTCAATAAAAATCCGAATGAAATGAAAAGGTTTCAAAGCCCACTTATAAGCAAGAAAAGAGGAAGCCAAATAGGCACCCTTTTTTTAAAAAAAAAATAAAAAAAAAATATGGCCCCTATTGAAAAAGCCCTTTTGCTCGCAAGTGCCAACCTGACTACTTTATCATTTGGCCTACATACAGGTTTCTTTGGTTATCATTAAAGATCTAATATGAGTGAAGGTGGTCTTTCAAATAACTCAAGTGGCTTTAAACTGTTTACAGATTTAAAGGCCACTCAGTACAAGCACATTAAACTAGAAGCAAACTTGTAATCAGTAAAGCCCATGGAAAATTATTTCACTGTGCTCAGTGAGCCAGCATGGTATAGCAATTTGAGTATTGTCCTCCAGCTCTTGGAGAACAAAGTTTGAATCCCCACTTCGCCCATGGATGACCTTCAGCAAGTCACACTCTATCGGTCTTAGAGGAAAGCAATGACAAATCCTCTCTGAACTTTCTTTTTTTAAAGAAAAAACACACGGTAGCTTCATGCTAGGATCTCCATAAGGTGTAAACAAGATGAAGGAACACAACAAGGATTCCAAGTGCTTGGCTTCACATACAGAGGCCCCAAAGATACAGAAAGCTGCATTCTGTATAGTCTAAACCATCTTTATAATGTTCTTGTCTGAATGTGACCACAACATGAGTTACTAAGGCAAGGGGCCCATTCACACTACTCAATTATAGTACTATTTTAACTACCATGGTTCTGTCCTATGAAATCTTGGGGTTTCTACTTTGGAGATGCTCACCAGTGCTTTTGCTAAGAATTCTAAATACTTTTTTCCTAAACCAATAATTCCAGGATTCCATGAGATGTTACCATGGCACTTAAAGTGGAATGTAGCACTGTAATTATTTAGTGAAAATGGGCCTAAGCTTGCCTCTTTTTGGTAGGTGGCAATGAAAAGTAGAGCTGTATTCCATCCATGTACTGATTACACATCAGCCCAAACTATGCAGTGATTTATCTAACAGCTTCATATCAATGTTTTCAACAGATGTGAGACAAGATGAAATCCAGAGGACATTCCCAAAGCTAGAATCCAAAATGTAGAACAGCAACAATTATGTTTATCCCACTAGGAAGTACAGGAACAGCCATAGCAGAGATCCACCTGTGAACCCAATTCTTCAAGGCAACACAGAAGGATGGTATCAGCAGTATCAAAGTCACTGGAAGTTTCAAGTACCAAGAGATTCATCTACCCTTCTTTGCCCCAATGTCATCCATCAATGTAACCAAGGCTGTTTCTGTACCATAACTAGAGCAATGGGGTAAGAGGGGTTCTCTTAGCAGAAAAAGTTAATAGCTAAATCAATTTGTCTAAGGACTATTCTCAGTCTCTCAACAATCTTTATAAGTCAAGATGAATATCCTGGCCGGAGAGAGATTGTAGATAAAATGCATTCACTCTCTGCTTTCATGGGGTCCAGTGTTCAGTTCCCATTGTCTCAAGTTAAAATAATCAGACAGCATGAGATGGGGAATAGTTTTTTTTCTTCCTACCTGAGATCCTGAGAGGTTGTTGCCAGTCACAGTAAAGAAATCTGGGCCAGATGGACAAATAATTTGACTTGGAATAAGGAAACTGCCTGGATTTCTAAGAAGAATGAGGAATCTTACAAAAGTAGATCCGTCTGTATTGTCTGATGTAGATACGTACAACTCACTTAACACAAACAGTTTGGTTTATGAGATATACCAACACATATTAATTACATTTTCACTAAGTCATATCTAGCTAATAAGGATTGACTACCTTTAGCCTCTTAGGGACAGTAAGCAGGTGGCACCGAGAAGGTCAGGGATTTGACTATTCTAATAACAGATCCAGGTAATGCAGCAAGCAGGGTGCAAAATCTTCTAGAAGGACCAAAAACAACTTCCAAAATGGAGTCACTTTTTAGGCTTTCTTTCTGCAGTATTTTGTTTTGTTTTAAACTTTCCTGGAAGAGAACAAATTTGTATGCAGAGGTCATTGACAGAGGAAGCCAAAGGAATCTGTAGCAGCCATGTTTGATAAGGCTGTGATTAAATCAAGGTCTCACTCTAATTATACTCCATTTAAATAAACTTAGTCTAGTAAGTAATTGTAATTAAACTACAATTAAACATGTATTTATATCTCTGTTTCCTCAGCCATGTAACTGTTTGGAAGTTCCTCCTGTTTTTACTATTTACCTGCCAAAAGCTCTTTAGTCTGGCAGGGAGGGGGAACAATTAAATGGAAACAAGAACTTCTCCAGGCTGTGCACAGTAGGGAAATGCATTACTGATTTCATCCTCATGGGATTGAATGGGAAGCATCTATTTGGAGATGTGCTCCTCTGTGCAATTTTATGATAAGGAAGTTTGCTCAAGGAAGGATCTCCGCAGAAGAGATTAAAACTCTGTCTCCTTCCCTGGGGCCATTTCTGCACTACACTGTTATAGTGCTATTATTCTACTTTCATCATCCAGTGGAGTTCAGGGGCTTGTAGTTTCCTGAGGCCAAAGAGCTCTCTGGCTGAGAATTCTAAATGCCCCTCCCTCAACTGCAAACCCCAGGATTCCATAGGATGTTGAAAGTGAAATAATAGCACTATAACAGTGTAGTGCAGAAATGGCCCTAATTTCTAAGAAAACCTTTCTGGCTATATTCATGAAGTTTAGTTATTAAGTTAGAGTAAGACAAGACATTACAGCTACCTGGTGTTTTCTAGTAATTACAATATTGGCCTGAGACTTGTGAGATCTAGAATCAAGTTCTGCTGAGCCGTGACATTCATTAGACAAATTTGGGCAAGTCAACTCTTTCTCAGCCTGACATATTTTGGATGGTTGTTATGAGGATTAAAGGAGGAGAAGGAGGCTGGATGTGCCTAGAGAAAGAAAAATCAGGTATACATATTAGTCCGAAATGAAGGAATAGAGGAACATCTGAAGGACTGTGCTATCAAACTCATGTCCTTTTTGTGGGCTTTCCAGAAGCATCTGGCTAGCCACTGTTGAATCAGAATGCTGGACTAGATGAGCCTTTGATCAAGCATGGCTCTTATTAGGATCTTCACTTATTAAAGATTATAAACCAAGTGACTAAATCAAAGCGGAGAAGAAAGCCATCCAAATGCAGCAAGAGAACAGTGAAAAGAAACATTATAGTGGATACGAAAAAAAATCACAGAAAATTTACATGGTGCAACTGAGCTGTCAAGGAAAAAGTCTATAATGCTCCTGGAATCAAAAATATTGCTTGTGTGTGCGTGGGCGTGGGCGTGTGTGTGTGTGTCTGTCTGTCTGTCTGAACTGGACACTGAAAAAAATGCAGCAGTGGCCAGCAAGTGGGGCAGGGGTTAAATTTCACCCCTATGCAGATGGTGTCATCACATTCTGGCACATAGAAAGTGACTCACTTTATTTCTAGTTGCCATTTTGGTCTGATTTACAGTCCTTTTCCCAATTAAATGGTTGTCAGGGGCTTCCTCTGGGGTGGGAGATGTAAATTGTTCTAATTGCAGGCATTTATAGAGGTTTTTAGATGTTGTTTAAGGGGAAGAAGGCCCCCAATTGGCACTTTAAAAAAAAAGAAAGAAAAATTAAGGGATGCTGGTGCTTTGGGAACCTCCCAGGGCACTTTCAAGGACCACAAAAGTGGGGTTCACGGGCTCAGAGTGGGTCAAAGACTGCACTTTCTTCCCACGTGCTTTAAACCTTACAAACTAATGTCCACCCATTCTCAACTCATACCAAAGCTCCCTGGCTCAGCATGGAGGTATCTGTATGCATGTTACACTTGGGCCCTTTCCTCATGGCATTTTCCATGTGAAAGGGCACCTGGAGCATTGCACGGTTGTGAGGAGCGATCTGCACAACGCACTCATGATCACGCGATGCTCCAGGGGCCAGCAGGCGCAATCATGCACCTTTTGGCTAGAAGCTGAAAATGGTGTGCAATCGTGCATTGCTCCCAAGCCCCGCACGCACTTCCCTGGCGTGCGGAGCCTCTGGAGCCACGCTGGTTGCGCTTCCTGCCTCAGCGCAGCCTGGGAAGGTCCCAGGCTGCACTGTGGAAGGAAGAGGCAGGACTCTTGCACAAGCAGGCAGCTCGTGCGCAGTTGAAGGACCCTGGACGCAAAAGCCTCTCTCCAGAGGCTGCTTGCGCAATCCCTGCACCCCAGCGCTGGAAGAAGGAAAGGGCCTTGGACACACACCCACGGATTAAGAAGTCTAGAGCAAGAGAAGGAGACTAAGGAGAAA
This sequence comes from Ctenosaura bakeri, assembly GCA_948474755.1. Classification (NCBI taxonomy): domain Eukaryota; kingdom Metazoa; phylum Chordata; class Lepidosauria; order Squamata; family Iguanidae; genus Ctenosaura; species Ctenosaura bakeri. Next base: position 45,148 of record CAOLHI010005098.1, read on the forward strand.
GCTGGTGGGTGCATGTTTCTGAGTCTATCATGCCATTTGAAGCCAGGAAAGGACTGAAGGGCCAGCATCACAACCCTGGCAGCAGTGATACAGGTCCTGGGAGAAGAAAATAAACTTGTATTGAGCAAGGGTCGCTGAGTCTTCCAGAAACCCCAGCTGCATTGTACCTGGAAAAACTTCCCCTGCATTATGGAAAGATATATAAGAATAGGAATAATAACAGGAATGATGACAACTGCTGCAAGTGTTAGGTTCATTCTGCCCATTAAAAACATGGGTTAGTTTATCTAGATTTTCTGCTCCATAATCAGCTGGCTTTGGAACTGTTTTGGCTCTCTTCTCAGATCTTGCCAACACGGTCACATCTCTTGTCTCACTTTTTTGGCCTTGTAATCCCCAGAGATGGCCATCCAGCCTCTGCTTAAAAACCTCCAAAGGAGTCTCCTCCTTGGGAAGTTTTTATGCAGAGGCTGGATGGCCATCTGTTAGGAGTGCTTTGATGTGTGGCAGAGGGTTAGACTGGTCCCTGTGGTCTCTTCCAACTCTATGATTCTATAATTCTGTGATTCTAAGAATGGGATGCTTCTGAAATGGCAATCATAGCCACGTGGTCTCAGAAGGGCCCACTACAGCCATTTCGTTGGCTGCTTCACTTAATTTCTGTGATATGACCTTAGGAACAGTTTGAGTGTGACAAAGTTCTGGAGGTGTGGCTATCTGAAGTGCCAGAGCACCCTTGAACCAGAATAGCACCTTGGGGAGAGAAACCCAGCCCAGTAGTGTGTGGGAGGGATTGGTGGATGAGACAAAAAGTCACATAAACCCAAGTACTTGTTAGCATTGAGTCCTTCAGTGAGATTCTAGCAAAGAGCTAGGGTGTGGAGTCCCTTAGCCAGTCAGATAACGTGACTGTGCAAAGAGGGTTAATTCTTGGTGGAAGCCCAGTGAGAGGCAGAAGAGTAATTGAACCCTAATAGAATCTGGTCAGAATGTATGACCTAGATTGGGGGTTGAGCCTTTGGTGGGAGTATAGCCAAAGGGCTGTTTATGGTATTTGAGCTTTATAGGTGAGCCTAAAGATATAAGTGAATTGTCTAAAAAGTACACTGAATAAATGTATCATCCTCAAACTGCACCCTTGAACTTTATTCTTATTGTTATCCGACCCCTATATCACTGTTATGGTTGCAAATTTTGCGTTAGCTGCAAGTAAGATAAGGGCCCTTTTCGCATGGGCCTTTTCTCGCGTGACAGCCCTGTGAGCCTCGCGGGAGTGGGAGCGTCGCTCCGCACGATGCACTACCACTTCCGCCGGGCTCACGGGGCTGAAGCGGTGCGAGCGCGGGTTTTTTGATTTTCGCTTCCAAGCCCGCGCGCACTTACCTTTCGTGCGGAGCGTCCGGGAGCCGGCCGGGTTGCGCTTCCTTCCCTCTGCCCCTGCGGAAGGAAGGGACGGGGCGGGGCGCTCGCGCGACAGCTCCTGCTTCGCGCGCGCGCGCAGGGGGGGTAGACGGGAGGAGTGCCTTTCTCTCTAGCGCGCGGGGGGGCAGACGGGAGGAGCGCCTTTCTCTCGCGCGCGGGGGGCGGACGGGAGGAGCGCCTTTCTCTCTCTCGCATGCGGGGGGGATGGAGGGGACAGGCTCCTTTCTCGCACGCGCGGGGGGGGAATGGACGGATGCGCGAGCCGCCGATGCCTCCGGGAGGCTGCTGCTTCGCCGCTCCTTCCTTCGCCTGCGGAAGGAAGGAGGGGGGAAGCGGCAGCCTCCCGGAGAAGGCTTGTTGCGCGAGCCGCCCTCCCCCGCTCGCGCGAGAAGACTAATGCGAAAAGGGCCCAGGTCTAGATATCAAAATTATCCCCACGAACAATACAGAGGTGATAAAAGTAATCGATCCTGGTGTTATAGAATACATAAGGGTAATTTTAAATTGTATATTTTATATAATTTTATATTGAATTTTACATTGGATTACATTATATCATCTTGGAGATATATTTTATATATTATGTTGCTCCGATTTTTTAAAATCATTACATTGACTGTTTTTCCTTATGCGTTGTTCTTGTATGTTAGCTTTTATATGAGTCTGTTACCATTTGTAATGTCCTATTCTGTTATTTAGATGTATTTAGTCTTACTGTGGTGAGTTGCAATGGCTTTTAGCTGAGCAATAAAGATTTATTCATTCTTATTGTTATCTTAATGAATGTTACAGTTTAATTTTACAAATTCTGACTCAGCTGAGTTGTATAGAGTATAAAAAGTAACATAGAAAACAAGCTACCACAAAACTATTAAGTGGTTGTAATCAAACATTGAAAACCCTCACCCTTTTGCACAAAGGTGGTGTTAGAAGGGTGGAGGCAGAGCTGTGTGGCAAAGACAGGGTGCCATATCACATTGGGAACTGCCGTACCAATCTGAAGAGATGTAAGGCCTGTCACAGTGGGAAATCAAAATAAATATTGGTATTGCAGAACCTGTCAACAACTACCAGGGCTCCTGGAGATAACGGAGCCCCTCAGATGTTGAATCTAGGACCCAACGCAGTGAACTCAGTTGAAGATAATGAGACACTGAGAAAGATCTCCTTAACTGATCTTAGATTCAGGCAGGTTTGATCTGCTACTTTGTGTTTTGCCTTGAATCTGTATTACAGAAACAGAGGTAGGCATTCTGTTAGTCGACAATGATATTGCAATTTGCAACTGTTTCCTATTCCCATGCTTTGATCATGATACCACTGCTGTGATTAAAAAATGTCCCACAACTACCTTAAAATCCAGCCAACTGAACTGAGGCATGGAATTCTGCAGTGCTGATGAGCAGGGTGCTGAAAGAAGACACATCCAGCCCTCCTTCCTTCAGCTGTGAGCAGATGCCAGTCCCCTTTCACAAGTTCTCAACATACTACCAACTGCTAGTAGAGATGGGCTGGATGCTTCATCCTGCAATGCCCTCTTGCCAGCACCACAGAACTTTGTCCTTTAGTATAGCTGGCTGGATTTTTAAGGTAGGTTTCAGGGATCAGATTGGGAGACAGAGCACAGCCAGAACAACACAGCAACATGTCCTGATGCAGGATCTCAGTCATCATGTTGTAAAATGCATTTTATAAAACAAAACCATCATCATAATCTGGCTTTCATTTTTAGTTGAGCGGAGACATCTGGGTTTGCCTTCACATTTTCTTGAGACTAAAATCAAGGAAGATTCTGCTAGGTCTGAGAATCTTGCACATGGGTAACTGCGTTTCATTTGGTGGAAAATACTTCTGTCTTGTGAAGTAAAGCTGACTGGCAAAATAAATCCCAAACAGCTGAAGACCTTTGTGGTCCTATTTTGGTTTGGTATCAGGGTCAGTTTGCAGCCTGACATGTCACAAATATTTGTCTCTTCTTGTGGCTGCACCTCTATGGACAATATACATCAAAGTGCCCTTGTCACAACCCCTGGCCTCTGGTACACCATGACAAGTCTGTTGCCCTCAGGCTGCAATTTGATTGTACTGTGAGCATGTGTTACATCCTTCAATAAAAGTTAAAAAAAAGAGAGAGAGAGAGAAAATGTCACTGTATTCAATTCTGGTTCATTCCAGAACTTCGATAACTTGCCCTGTTATTCATAAGAGGTATCCAGGGTCAAGAAGTAGTGCTTTCATACTAAAGGGCACTGATAAGAAAAGTATGTAGCCTCTTATAGGCCCTAATTGTCATGCAGAAATGCTACAGGCACCCCCTCCCCCAAGGAAAATATATCTCATGGAAATCTCTAGGAATGGTAGTTCTGTAAGCAAGGCATATTCTCCCTTCATCTTGTCAAACCTCCCCTCAAAAAATGCAAAGTGTTTTACAAAACCAGTGGTAGAATTTTCAGCACTTCCCTTTGCGCTTTTTGCAACTAGTGTGGGGGAGGTAAAAAAACTGCTCTCTGAATTTCCAGAGCTTGCCTATAGCCTAATGGATAGGCTAACACAGACATGAAGAAAAGTTTGGCCCATGGACTATATGCAGCCCCAAGGGCTGTTTTGGTTACTCACCTGAGACCCCCAAGGCCAAATTAATACAGATCCCCTCCCAAAGAACTCTAGAAGTTTTGGGGAACAGTTTTGCCATCCCTCCCAAACCATTTCAGACTCATGAAAACCTTTTTCCTACAGGAAGTGACCCCAAAGTTTACTTCCAGGTAGGACTCCCACATTGAAAACTAGAGACTGGTCCTGTGCTCTTAATGTTTGTATAGAACAGACAATTTCACCAGGTGTAACTTGCCATGCAACCAGATAACAAGCAATAGCCATTGAAATTCCCTCTTTTATACAACCATTGGTACAGGATTCATCTCTAGTTTTCACTTTGACTTCCTTAGCTCCTGTAGTGAAAATGTCCGAAAGAATGTAACTCAATTATTTTTGAATAATCAGAAAGTAAAACATGGATTTTAAAAATTTCAACACAATTATAATTACTTGGGGGAGGGGTCTTAACATGATAAATAATTTTTAAAAGTAAATTTCCTAGCCATCACCCTTTCTGCAACTTACCTGCATCCAGCACGATTGCACGGGGGTCACATGAGCAGCCTCTTCCATGAATGTCTTGCATCCCTGCTGCTTCTGCTCCATAGGAGTTGCTTGCCAGCTAGCAGGCACCATGAGGGCTCTGCCTCTTCCTTCCGTAGTGCAGCCGAGTATTTTCCCAGGCTGCGCTGGGGGAGGAAGCGCAGGGCCGCGACTCCAGAGGCTCCACACATATGGTAAGTGCGTGTGGGGCCCCAGAGCAATGTGTGATTGTGCACCATTTTTGGCTAAAAGCTGAAAATGATATAGTGCGCGATGGGTGCCTGCTGGCCCCGGCAGCATTGCACGATTGTGAGGATGTTGTCTGAAACGCTCCTCACAATCACACGATGTTCTGGAGACCCTTTCACATGACGAATGCCATGCAAAAAGGGCCCATGTTAGCAGTCTTTGGGGAAAGGAAGGGTTAAAAAAAATCTCTTCATAATAAAGTCCACCAAAGAGATCTGGGAATCAACTTTTCCTCTTTCTAGATACAGAATTAAACATTTGTAAGTTTGAGAAAGGAAAGAACTGAGAGCCTCAGGCTGTGAATCTATATTTACTGACAAGATTGATCACACAAAAGCAGGTTGATGGCTATCACATCCCAAGGATGAGATTAATAGGTCCACTCTGCTATCTTGTGCTAATACCTGGGAGTCCAGATTGAGGCAAGCTCTTTGAAAAGAAAATAGAAAGGGTAGGTGAAGGGTGAGAAAATTGAGGGGAATTTTGTATTGTTTAGAGAAGCTGGATCCTAGGACAAAGATGGGGACACAGTGCACAGAATCTACTTTGCTTTTGACCAAGTAGGGGCAGGTACAAAAGCAGAAGCTCATCACAGTTTAGTGAGACCTAGGAAGCAGAATGCCTCTGGGCATGTGCTCAGTCTATGAATTTATGACTGGTAAAAGAAATAAACTCATACATTCAACAAGCTGCTATTGGTTCTCCTCTTTGTCAACATTATTTTTCAGTAACCTAACAGTGGGATTGTTATCACTGTTATCTTGTTAGGCAACAAGGAGTCTGCATCTTCATTTTGGCCAAAGTGAATTTTGGACAGGAATGTTATACTCTTGGGTTGGCTTGATTTCAACTGCTTTTAATGCAGGCCACCCAGTGGCCATTTGGACCATCATCTGGCCTGGATTTGGAGAAAGCACACTATACTTCTTTAGAAGACTTTAAACAGAATTAGATGACCATGACAGCTAGTTGTAGGGGAAGGCACAGACCTACAAACTCAGAAGAGTTATGCTCCGCATGTGCCATCCAGGATTTTGGCCAAAATACATATTCTACATCAGAAGGTCATTTAGTGTGAGTTTCTCTCCATGTCATTCTTTGACTGATTGGCCCCTTAATGTCTTGAAACAACCCAATGGTTATTACCATATTCATAAAACACCAAAAATTGCACAAAACAACACTTTCCTCGGCTTTGATGTTGGAGAATGTTAAGATGACAAGTGAACTGATCATACATTACTCAGCAGGGAATACAACGGGATGGAAATATGTGTTCACTTTCCCTGCTCTGCTAAACATAATGTTTGAGAGCCTATGCCGATACAAACTATATTTGATTGTGCAAACAGTATTATGGCACATTAAATTCCACTAAATTTATCATGGCCACCCTTAGCCCACTACCACTGTGCACGAATATCAGAATGGCTAGAATGCTGACAGACCTATATAAACACCTGCCAGGTCTCCCCTGAAGTCTCATAGGATTTTTAGTCCCACTCCAGATATCATTCCAAGTCTCATGATGGCAATGTCATCATGGGACATGGACCTGGTCTGCTCTGAGCAGCTGCTTGGAGCAGCCAGAAGCCCATGGTGCCATCTTGAGTGGGCTTCACACAACACCATGCCCCTCCCTGATGCCATCAGGGGTATGCTTTTCTGAGAAGACAACCCTCTTCCCAGGCAACCCCCTTTGGTTGACTGAAGGCTCTGACTTAAAGTTCTAAGAATCACACTGAAGGGAGCTAGAATCCAATTCATGCTCCCTGTGTAATTGCTTTCTGCTGTCTTATCCACAGCCCCTCCCTTTTACTAAGGCTGGGTTCTGCTCAGACAGAGCCAATCTAGTTATATGGCCCCCTGTAGCCAGGGCTACTCTGCTAGCCACACTGTCAGGCTCCGTTACACCTTCCTCTATTCTTCTGGGTCCATGGAACTGGATGTGGCCTACCAGATCTTTCCACGTTTCTTTCCCTCTTCAAGGGCTTGAAGAAAACCATCCATCAATGTGAATAGAAGCTTTCTAATTACAGCCCAGTTGGGTATCAGGGAGTAATTTTCAGAATGGGTGGTGTCTGGGAAGGAAAGCGATAATCAGCTTCATCCAGTGCTGTGAGACTTTGAATATACCAAAAGGTGGAAGGATGTGGCTGCTGCCACACACAACAGTAAAACTAGAAATGGACTCTTCTTTCTGCCAGTTAAAGAACTGGCATTGTGTATCCATGTGAATGCATAAAATTCATGGGCACTACAGTCAAAATTCATCTACCACACGGTGAGGTACTTATCTCAGCAGAACGATCCAAAGCTAGAAAAGCTCAAGAGATCATGTGATGCACTTGTACAACATGAAACCACACCTCTTCAACATCCCCATGTACAAAGTGTGAACAAAACAGGGACACAGTTTTACCGCAAACATGGATTGGTAAAGAGAGATAATTAGAACATCCAATCTTGTCAGAGTTGGGCTTTTGTTTTTTGTTTTTTTCCTACTAAGAGCTCAATACTTGTAGTGAAAGGTAAAATGCTTATATGTGCCTGTAATGACTTGCTGTCAGGGAGATGCATGGCATTCTTTCAGCTGTTGAGCAAAAACTGAGGAAGATGACTCTGTTTTTTATTGTGAAATCTTAGCCAGAGCTTTGATAGGAGACAAAAGGTACAAGTATAGATGTAGAGAAGTTTTTATCCTGATTGATACAGAGAGAAAAGACTGTCTGAATTCAAATGCAGAACTTGAGTATTATTGTTCACTTCTCTTTTTCAACCCCTTCTTTTACTGCTGATTCTTCCACCTTTTAATTTTAATATATTAACTATTTGCTCTAATTTTTTCTTGTTCAGGCTTACTTATGATTACAACACATTCAGTCAGGTCAAGGCACTGTTAAAACAGTCGTGATTAAACGGAAGAGAAAAACAGACTAAAAATAGGTTAAAAGATGTTTTAAAATTTGATATTTTCCACTAGCAAAACAGTGTGTAGGTTTTATAACAGTGACCAGAATTAAATGCATATTGTGCAACTGATCCTACCTGATTGGGTTGTAATTCTTCACTGATTTTCCACTCAAAGGAAGCAACAAGTGATTTTAGCAAAATTCAGTTTTGAAACTTAATCACAATTCATTGTTGTTATCTGCCTTCAAGACATTTCTGACTCATGGTGACCCTCAGGTGAACCTGTCACAGGGGCTCTTTCCGCACGACATTTTCCATGCAAAAGGGCACCTGGAGCATTGCACGATTGTGAGGAGCGATCTGCATGATGCACTCACAATTGTGCAATGCTCCAGGGGCTGGCAGGCGCTGATTGCGCACCTTTTCATTTTCGGCTAGAAACCAAAAATGGTGTGCGATCGTGCATTGCTCCTGGGCCCCGCACAAACTTACTTAGTGTACGGAGCCTCTAGAGCCGCGCTGGTCACACTTCCTGCCCCAGGCTGCACTGTGGAAAGAAGAGGCGGGGCTCTCATGCAAGCAGGCAGCTTGTGCAGAGCCGAAGGACCCCGGACACGAGAACCTCTCTCTAGAGGCTGCTCACACGATCTTTGCACCCCAGCACTGGAAGAAGGTAAGGTGCGGAAAGGGCCAGGGTTTTCTTGGCAAGATTTGTTCAGAATAGGGTTTGTCTACTGGGCTTCTGTGACCAAGTCTCAATTTGAACCCTGGCCTCCAGAGTTGCAGTCCAATGTTCAAACCACTAAACCATGCTGGCTCTCCACCAACATCCTGTGGAATTCTGGGTTTGTAGTTTACTGAGGCCAAAGAGTTCTCTGGCTGAGAATTCCAAATACCTCTTCCTAAACTGCAAACCTCAAGGTTCCATAGGATGTTGAAAGCAGAACAACAGCACAATAACAGGGTAATGTGGAAATGGCCTCAGACTCTGGAGAATAGGGTTTAAATCCCCACTTGGCCTTGGAAACCCTCTTGGTGTCTTTGGGCAAGTCATATACTCTCTTCCACACAGGAAGGCCAAGGCAAATCTCCTCCAAACAAATCTTGCCAAGAAAACCTGTTATAGGTTTGTCTTCATGTCACCATAAGTTGGAAATTACTTGAAGGCACACACCAACAACAACCATGACAATTATTTTGCACACAATTCACACGTTGTGGCTTTGCACAGAAATCAGTCAGTTAGAGGTCTAAAAATGCTCTAGCCACATTGTGTTCTTTAAAATGCAACCCTCAAAATCATTTTAAGTGGAACCAGTTGGAAAGAATTGAATGTTAATTTTTTTCCAACTTTTTAAAAACTAACCAGTGAAGAAATGCCTCTCAGATGTGCATACATAATATTGCAGCTCCCCACTACCAGGACTCACTTAGCAAGGTGCTATCAGACCTCCTGGGCACACTCACCTCTCTGCTTCTCAAGTCCTGCTTTGGATGATGCAAAGCTAGGCCACTCAAACCACTACACTATGCAGGCTCAAAGCCTAGACACAGCCACCAAATGAACCAACAACGGCCACAAACTCAGAGGCTGGCTAAGCATTACAGGGGAGGAGGGAATGCTCTGTCATGAATAAAAGTACTCTCCTCTTCCAATTACTAGCCTTCAAGTTGCCAACTCCCTACTCCATTCATCAAGATTTGTGTTCAGTCCATATCTATTTATCTGAACAGGACAAACCCATATCTCATCTATTCATTTCCTGTTGTCTTTCTGTATTAATATTTCTGTTCATTTTGTGCTGCAAATTTTGGTATGTGGATTAATAGTATTTCACTCAGCATACACAATCCTACTTCATTTTATAGTTACTTACATGTACTTCTTGTACTGTGTTGTAACTGGAGACCATCTGACACAGACACAAAATATTGCTTATGTTGTACCATATTGTCGCAAGTGCACCAGACTAATAGTGCTTAGTGACTGCCAGGCTTCAGCAGCACAAATGTGATCTGAGTCCACAATATGTTTACTCTGCAGTTTGAAGATTATATCTGTTCATTTTTGTATGTTCAAGACAGTAGGCATGGGCAGAAGTTTCTCTGACTTGCAAAGTTTGATAGTGAACATCCCTTGCATCCTTAAACACTCATATTTGCTATGATCATGCTACCTTCATGACTTTGACCTTCCTCCTTTCTATGCATGCCTAAACTGCATTTCTAAATGCTCAATTGACGTTTTAAATTATGGCAATGCTCAAAATTTAGGGACTGCATGAAAATTTCAAATGTATAGTAGATTCAAGAGTATTTAGCATTTATATGGTAGGTAGATACCTGATAGAAGACAATGATTGATGAATTCTCTATCAAATTCTTAACAACAGTATTTGGCCCCAACTTCTGGAAACAACTGAGATCCAACCTTAGCTACTATTCAGTTAAGGATGAAAGAACCAGATTAAGGATGAAAGAAGATCTAACTTGTTGGAGGTCCAAATTTTGCCACCAGTAGTCTAAGGATGGAAGAATCTATCAATTCCGCTTACTGTTATTTCCATCTCTGTTATGAAGAAATCTGTAACTATTATTGAATTCTTATTAAAATTGAATTGAAATAAAATGCTCATTAATCTTCATTGGCCAATTCAATAGGTGAAGTTAATGGTGAAGAGCATGGACTTTAGATTGTGGGAGGGGCAGGGGAATAAAGTGGGAGTCCCTTCTAAGTCCCTTCTTGCAATTATTAGGCAAAATCGGACAATCAAGAGTACTGTGTAATTGTACCCTATTAAGTATAAAATCGGAAGTGTCTTCAGGACTACTTTATCCATTAGGCACTTTAGGCACGCTGCCTAAATTTTAGGGCCTATGAAAACAGGATTTTAGGAAAACATCCCTGGTAATATGTACAGGCAAGGCAGGGAATTGAATACAAGAGTGTCTAGGGCATAAGAAAGCCTTAATGTGACCCCAAGTGTATTAAACGGCCCATAAACACACACACACACAAACACACACACAATTAAAATAGCTGTTGTAGTTGAACCCAGCACACTTATTTGAGAGTAAGCAAATTAAACACTTAGGGCCTTTCTGCCCTACACTGTTATAGTGCTATTATTCCACATTCAACATTTTCTGGAATCCTGGGGTTTGCTGTTTAAGGAGGGGGCTTTAGAATTCTCAGCCAGAGAGCTCTCTGGCCTCAGTAAACTACAAAGCCCAGAATTCCACAGGAAGTTGAAAGTGGAATAAAAGCACTATAGCAGTGTAGGGCAGAAAGGTCCATAGAGAGGACTTCTAAATATGTGTTATGTTTACAAGAGTCTTGATATTTAAGGTATATCTTAATATAAAGTTCTGGGATACCTGGTGAAGAGCCTGTTAGCAAACAGAGATGGCAGCTCTAAATTACCACCACTCAAGGAGTTCACCAAATCAGAGGTGAACACACACAGCCTTCAATCTAGAGAGACAAATCTGCCCATTTAGCTCTCTTTCACATACCTTTTTCCAAATGGTCAAATTCTGTTCATCTCAAATATGAAAATTTCTGACGATTTTTTGAAAATTATCAAATAGGCACTGAAATGCAAATGCAATTCTTACTGAAATGCAATTCTCATGACTGCTCTGAATGTTTCATTATTATTTTTCCTTGTGTTTTTAAATGCACCAAAGGATATATAAAATTTTGAGACAGTTCTCACCCATTGTCCATACAAAAAGTGATCAGAAATAAATGGAACTGTTCATCCTGATCAACAGATGCTCCTTCCACAAAACAAGGATGCAATGGAGGTGGAACATGCTAAATTTCCACTAATGCATACACTGGTCTGAATTTTTCACCTCCTTGCATACAGGAAACACATTTCTTTTCTCTGTTCAGTCTCTACTCTATATCCTCACGTGGAGGTACTTATTTGCCAGTGGTAATTCATTTCAGAACAATATAATTTCATGAAAGCCAAACAGCAGGTTTGGGGGTTTGGTGCACATTGTCAGACATCATGGAGTACTTCATCACTCGGAAGTGCTTTTATCCCCATTTCTTCAGTTCCTTTTTCCCCCACCCTTCCTTCATTCAAAAAGCTGGCCTTCCATCTGACCTCTCCATGCCTGCAAATCATCTTAAAGAGGGGAGAGCTGAGCTTTTTGGCAGGTGCATTTGATGCATTTTTGTTCAAGTTGCTCACACTGTTCCAACATCTGTCATCCCCTCTCCAGCCGCGCAATCAACCTGTCAAGGCTGAGTGAAGTTTTGCTGATCCAATCTGCTCCTTCTGCAATTCCTTGTCAAAAACATCAGGATGTTGTGGATACAGTAGCGTGCTCTTTAAACAAACCAGTTTTAGCCCCTTCCCATCAACTGGGGAAGCTCTTTTTGTTTGGTTGCTTTTTCCAAATTGGCTGGGAGCTGACTTTCACTTCTAAAACATATACCAGTGTAATCTTAATCACAGGGCAGACTGACACAGCCATGGTCTTTTAACTACTTTGGTTTTAAAAATTAGAGAGGGGCATTTAGACTTCTCGGTCAAATGACTCTATGCCTCTCCAGTCTGCTTTCCACCCACCCCTGATTCAGTGGTTTATACAGGGTTTGATACAGATGGATCTATTGCGTGAGCAGGGACGAATATGTTGCAAATAAAAGCACTTACAACCAGTTGGAAGAAAAAGGCCACAACTTTATTGATTACAGAGCTCAAGGGGTTGGTGCCTGCATGGGTCTGGATTCCCTCATTGATCAACCCACCTGTTGATCGATAAACCAAGCTTCCAGTCTCAGTACCAGAATCCCATGGAATGGCAGGGATAGCCAGTCAGCCAAGAACCCTGCCAATGGGGGTGCCATACAGTGAGTGACCTCCCGAGCTGGCCACTCCCAAAACCACTTAGCACCCCACCCCCCGTATCACCTGTTGTGCCTTGTACCAACACCAGCAGGCCATTGGTACCCACCAACCTGAATCCAAGACCCATGTGAGTGCCCAAAAGTTGTGATGAAATGTAAACTAAACATTGAAGACATGGGGAGGGTTGAGCGGGGAGCAGCTGAAGAAAGAAGCCACAACAACTGAGTCAGGGAATATGTCAGGGAATACCAACTGGGCAAGTGTGAAACCACTCATGCCCAGTCTGGTAACCAATGGGAGCACACCAGGCCTGCTTCCATTGGCTATCACCTTTGTGGACAACCAGGCATTGCCATGCTTGCTGTAGACTTGGATGAGCCCAGCCCCACATGCCTCCATCCCAGAAGAGGAGCAATGTGGCCTGATTGTCCCGTGCTGCACATGGCGCCGCACGGCCAGGTAGGTCACGCAGTGCACTTAGTCTGAACTCAAAAGATTCATTTATCCCCAAGCCATCCTGATGTCTCTTCAGAAATAATACCCGCTGAACCCACTCCACTTTGCTTATTATCATTCATACAGCTGCTTTGTACCAGCTGAAATTTCCAAATACGTTTTAAAGTCAGCCCTATGTAAAGTGTTCAAATGAGATGTACCTATGACATGTTACCAAGACCAGATCAGGTATCTCTAGAAATGGGTACAGTTGTTATGCTAGTGTTAACTGTAGAAAACCACTCTTGGTCACCACAGAAACCTGAGCCTTCAGACTCAATGCTGAGTCAAGGAGTACTCCCAACCTGCAAACCTGAATCTTCAGGAGGAATGTAACTCCCATCCAGCACAGACTGAATTCTTGTTCCCAGATCTGCTGTTCAAATGACCAGGAGCACCTCAGTCTTGTCTTGATTGCTTCAATTTGTTTGCCATCATCTAATGATACCTTTATTGATGACAGACCCTGATTCAGAAGGGAAGCAGTTTCCTTAGACTTTCGTGGAAAAGATGAATGGAGTGGGTGTCATCAGCATACAGATGGCACTAATCCCTAGACATCTAGACAACTTCTCCCAGTGGTTTCATGTAAATACTGAATAACATGTGGGTGGTAGAGATGGAAACAGAGCCTTGAGGGACTCCACAGAGTCTCAGAAACACACAGGGGTTTTGTGTGTGTGTGTGTGTGTGTATACAAAACCCATCACTTACACCATGTTTTACCTATTTTACTTTGTTCCTTTCCCCCCCTACTGGTCATTAACTGAATTAAATACACACACAAACTTATCCGAGACTTCAGAATGTTCTCCCCAGAGCAGCTTGCCTGGTACTTCCTTTGACCTAATTTCTCATTTCTCATTTCAGCATCACTGATTGAATAAAATGTCTAAAAGTTTATGAGTAGTAGCATATGATATTAAGATAATGCATCACAGTATACAAAAAGAACAGTGAAACGAAGACATCTTTGCATTAGTTCCCAATAGACTCTGTATTGTTTCCTAGCCACCAAATGCATGCTAAGTCATGCTGAGACTCTGAGAATTCTCAGCTACTCTTGGGCCATTTCCACGGTACACTGTTATAGTGCTATTATTCCACTTTCAACATCCTGTGGAATTCTGAGGTTTGTAGTTTACTGAGACCAAAGAGCTAAATGCCCTTCCCTAAACTGCAAACCCTAGAATTCCATACAAGGTTGAAAGTGGAATAATAGCACTATAACAGTGTAGCGTGGAAATGGCCTTGGTCTCTACTCTCACAAGAAATATTAATGAGCTAGAATACACTCTCATTTCTGTTGAGCTGTCACCTTATCTCTCTGAATCCTCACTCTTTTCCCAAGTTGAGTAAAGTCAGACAGACAGTTTATGAAAAGAATACATGGAATCGGTGAGTTTTAGGCTTTCTTTCTAGTGGAAAACTTCTTTCAGATTGTCCAATCTTATCTCTCAAGGATGGCAGGTGCTTGGCATGAAAGGTCTGAATGTTACAGAAGTTTGCGGAGTACATTCTACATTATCCAGTGATGAAAAGCTACATTTTGAAAGTCTAGATTTTGGAAATGTGCAGACCCCACTCCAGACATTATCTATCTGCTTCTGTGTCGGATTACCTATCTGATAGGAATAAATTTAGAAATATTAGAAGAGATAGAGATATCAACCAATATCCTACATTGTCTGCTTAGTTAAATATATTTTATATAAAGTAGCATCTCCTGGCCTGTGCCCTTCTCCTAATATTATCTTTATGATCACCAGTCACTGTGAGCAATAAATAGTCTGTCCTCTGTCAATTAAGGTACAGCAGACAGATGTTTCCATCTCTCTCCCACCAACAATCTCTGGTGCAAAGAGGAAATGCAACAGAGATCATGCTTCTGATTGTCACACCAGGAGGGAAATAGAAACATCAGTCAGCTGCCCTCTGATCAACAGGACTGTTGGTCATTGAGGTAGAAATGAGGGACTTATATGATAATGACAACAATGTAGTGATTGTAAATATGCAGTCTTCAGAATACAAATAAATTTCAAATGTGTAACTCTAGTTGCCTTTTTGCACTACACTGTTTTAGTGCTATTATTCCACTGTCAACATTGTGTAGAATTCTGGAGTTTGTAGTTTACTGAAGCCAAAGAGCTCTCTCCCAAACTGCAAACCCCAGTATTCCATAGGATGTTCAAAGTGCAATAATAGCACTATAACAGTGTAATGCGGAAAGGCCCTAGGTTGCAAATCTATAACTGCAATACTGAAGGCCAGCCATCCTCTTTTCTCTTTTTACACATCCTGAAGGAGCTAATAGTCTTAATACTCTGATTCATCATGATATACAGGCATTTAAAGCAAACAAAATAAAGCCTCACGATTAAGTTTATGGAGCATATGTGCAACATAGGCACCTGAGAACAAGCTCCATTGAACTCCATTGTGAGTACTTTTGGCTACATGGGTTCCACTTGTAAAACACACTGAGCTTTAACAAAAGATCTTCAGGGTGATGAAATACAACTATTAGATTTCAAGTACAAAAGGAAACAAGCTTGAGAAGTAGTGCTAACTTGCTGCATGATGTTGAGAGCCCCACCTCTGAAAAAGAAAGAAGTATTCGGCCTCTGTTTGATTGTTTTGTGTGTGTTTTTTCCTCATTTCCTGACTTCCTCTAGGCTAATCTGTCACAAGCCTTCATAAAACACAAAACTTTTATCACTTCATTAACTTGCCAGGGCAGGGAGAATACATCCATTATCCTGACTCTCTCTCACAGATGATGTCAATTCTCCTTCTCTGTTTTTGTTCTGTCCTTATCCCCCATACTAGTGAAGCCCTGCAGTGGGATAAGGATCGGGAAAATTTTCACTGAATTTGACTGACTGAATGGAAGTAGCATTTTCATATCTCCTGAGACTTGTTAGAAGAAAAATGCACACATCACCTCAAGCATGGACATGTTTGTAAAATGTACAGAGCGCTTCCAAGAAATAAAATACACAGAAAACAGGGCACAAACTTTAAAATGCACATAGCCAATAAAAGATATAGAAACACACTTTGGGTAGACCTCTGTACATTAGACAAACCACACAAATTGAGATAACCTCATTCAACTCAGGTTTCATATAATTTCATAACTCTGGTGGCAGCAGACTTTGAAAACAGAACGTCATACATAAAGGTAAGGGTACAACTGCCCTGAAAAGTCTTACAGTCTCTCTTATTCTTGAAAGCAATCAAATACCATTATCTTTAGTGAGAGAATTAATGGTTCTATGAAAGTGGAAAGGGGATATTCTGCCCAGCCTTTTACATTGCTATCTGGGTTCCAACATAGTACTCTCCAGATGTTTTGGAAGACATATTCTACCATTCAAACCGTCATCTGGGGATGATAGGAGATAAAGTTTAAAATATCTGGTGGATGACATGTTAAAGACTCAAGTCCCTGAAGGAACCTTTGTTCTCAAATCAACCAGCCTATACACTCAGGTCATCTTTGCAGGTTATTCTCCAGATGTCCCCACCATCTGTGATGAGATTGGTGGCAACCAGAGACAAAGGTTCTTTAAATGTGTCTCTTCCTTTTCTGTGAAATCAAGATTATGACCATTTTTGGTGCCACTCAAATATGTTTCAATTCTTCCAGTGTTTTACAGTGAAATTCTATGTATATCCATGTAGAAGTAAGGCCCATTAAACTTCACCAGGCTTACATTCTGGTAAGTGAGTATAAGATTACAGCATTGATGTCCGTATCTTTTATTCAGTTGTAGTTTTCTGGAGTTTATAGTGCTATATTGTAACCCATCATTTTTGTTAACTGCCTAAGATGCAAAGCTAGCTTTGTGGTACTAATGCATGATATATTATCATGGAATAGTATAACATCTGGCAGCTATTCTTGATGTTTTGCAATTGGGGTAAAGTATTGTATGGATAAAGAGGAGAGGCGAAGAGAAACTCAGGTGAGCTGGGCAGCTATGAATAATCTCACGGTACTCCAGAATTTATAAAGAAGGCATTGTAGTGGTTATAGTGTTGGGTTGCAATATGAGAAATCTTCATTCTAGTCTCCACTGAGCTGTGAAACTCAATGGATGCTCTTAGCTAGTCACCTTCTCTCAGCCCAACTAATCTTACAGGTGTTTTGTAATGATAAAGTAGAAAGGAACAGAGCCATACATGCTATCTTCAGCTCACTGCAGAAGAGATATAAATATAATTCATAAGAAATAACTAAGATTCATTCTTCTTTTAGTTCTTGTCAGGTACTAGTAATGGCCCAACTAGATACAGGTTGATGAATGTAGAACCAGTTCACACTAGTTTCTTCCTCTAGTGTAATGAGATGAAAGCACTTTTGTTATTTATACAAGCATCCTCAACTCACATTTAATTGAAAGACTCATAGAACACTATTTAAAAAGAGCAATACCCTTCAAGATACTAAGGAAAAAAATCAGAACAAAATCAAAGTCCAACACTGATAAGGAAGACCTAAACTGGAACAAGTGCTTATAAGAACATGTTCATCATTAGTGATGAAAAGAAATAGACAAGGTTTAAAATAGAAAAGGAGGGGGGGGAAACCCCTATCTGACTACCACCAAGACTAAATGGAGGTGAACTGCAGTTACTTTTCAAAGAGACAATCCACCTGACATTTCCTACATCTTAATATCTGAAAGAATTAAGAGAGGAAACTGTTCCGATTATGCTCTGTTAGCAGCTGCATGTATTTTTAATCAATTTTGTCAGCGTGTCACACCTTCTTTCTTCTCCCCACTGGCTCCTTAAATACGTGTCCTTTAATAGAATCTTTGTGCTTTCTTCTTTTTTAAAATAGAAATCTGACCCTGGAGTGGTTGAGCTCAGCAATGGCCCACTTCTTGGCTGTCTGCATGACTTACATGTCTCACCCTCATCAAGGAAATAAAAAGCTTCTAATTATACAGCCCAAATGGAACGGAGTCGAGTGCTCCTGTGCCGGTTTCTTTGGCCAAAGAGAATTTCCCACAGAGATCAAAAGCCAAACTTCAGAACGCTTTAGTTCATTTAAAAGGGTTGAAATAACAGAAGAGAGACCCATAAGAAACACTCTCACATTTTCTTCTTTAAAGTAAGAATCTCCATCATTTCTGTTCCTACTCCTAAAGGGCCTATACATGCCGAGACAGAATTTTCAGCATCTGACCCCATCTTTCTCCCTGCCAAACACCCTGGCTGAACTCTGGAGTAGTGTTTTCAAAGAATGAGGAGCATCCCAGTTATTGTATGCACACTAAAGTTCGCTCCTTCTTTTACTTTTCCCACAGCCTGTTTCTATTACAGTTAAACAAGCTAGAGAACATTGAATTCTGGTTAAAGAATTCATTTTTTCCCTCTCTGGCCATTTCCGCACTAGACGGTTATTGTGCTATTATTCCACTTTCAACATCCTATGGAATCCTGGGGTTTGCAGTTTAGGGAGGGGCCTCAAAGACCCCTCCCTAAACTGCAAACCTCAGGATTCCATAGGATGTTGAAAGTGGAATAATAGCACTATAACAGTCTAGTGCGGAAATGGCTTCTGTCTTTAGAGGGAAGGACAGAAATGTCAACTGCCATTCTCTCATTTATACTGCTGATGAAATCTACATTCAAGCAAAGAGGTAAAATGGCACTGTAGACAAAGAGAGAGGGAAAGAGGGGCCATTTTCTTGCTTCTGTTACCAGGGAAAGGTATCAACAAAGACATCCGTTATTCACACCCCAGTAGGACAGGTAGCTGAAAAAAGCAGTTGTCAGTGATGCAGTCACTCTTGTTCCTGGGTGAATCAGCTGGTATCCTCTTTGCTGACTGTGGTAGACTGAGGCGATTTCTGCACTAGACTGTTATAGTGCTATTATTCCACTTTCAACATTCTATGGAATCTTGGGCTTTGCAGTTTGGGGGGGAATTTAGAATTCTCAACCAGAGAGCTCTTTGGCCTCAGTAAACTACAAACCCCAGAATTCCACAGGAGGTTGAAAGTAGAATAATAGTACTATAACAGTGTACGGTGGAAATGGCCTGAGTCATATTTCCAGCAAGTCAGTGGGGTTGGGCCAGGAGAGGTTACTTAGTAAAGTAAACTTAACTCATTAAGTATATCTACCTAAGTAGCTGGTACAGAATACTGGCCAATACTTTTAAAAATTTCTATTATAGTATAGTGTTCTGAGAGTGTTGGGATTAGGAGTTCAGGAGAGCAGGGTTCAAATGCTTGCTCAGCCATGGGAACTCACTGGGTGTCCTTCAATAATTTACACTCTCAGCCTTTGAGGAAACCAATCTGAATAAATAAATCTAATTACCAAGAACTGGACTGGATCACCATAAGTCAAAGTTGACTTGAAGTCTCATAACAACAGCTTTTAAAATACAAAAAGCATTTTACTTATGTGTTACTAATATGTCACTCTTTAAATAATGAATAAAAATTAACACGCCGATTTAGAACAGTTAACTTTTAAGAAAAAACTAGTTGTGTAATTGGCAATGGATTACTTTTGAAACATGAGACTCAAGGTTCTGGACACAGTGTGTGTCCACATGTTCCAAGTGTCCTACCTCACCTCTGACCCCAAGAATTCTATTCCCTAAACAATATACCTTATATGGTTGTGAGGCTTGGAACATACTTTTGTGATGATGAAAAGAAGAGATAGGCATGCAAGAAGAAACTAGATTTTGGCCAGAGACCCCCACCCACCCACTCAAATCCCCAATGGCCGTATCAATTCCTTAAAAAAAAATACCAGGGATGCCTTGAGGGGAAGCCAATTCAATTAGTTTCTACAGCATAACTGTCAAGACCCAAATACTAGGTAGAATAATGAACTGATTAAATCCTGTAATTGCAATTCAATGGAGGAAAGCATTCATCACTGAGATGGCAGTGGTTCCCATATTACAGAGCGCACTGGACTGCCAATGGAAAGATGGCATGAAAACAGTCTTTAATGGAAACTTAGTTCCATTAGGCAATTATTCAGAGATGAATTGGAAGATGAAATGGTGGGGGTGGAGGTAAGGATGAGAGGCTCAAATCTCACAACTTTAGAAAGGCAAGAAATCTCTCTCCTTAAATTGTCACTCCCTCCTACCTATTGCTAGCTGGTACTGCTCAGGACCAACACGTTGAATGACATCAGTCATTTGCTGGATCATTCTGAGTCAAAAGCTGGACCATACGTCTCTTCTAAATCTCATTTTGGATACACCAGATGATGTTAGATGTGTAAAGAAAACTCATCAGATGAATTTCTGCTATTGTGCCATTACAGTCCAGAAGTTAATTATGTACTGTGTGAAATAATTTCACCTTCATTTGCCTGCCCTTGATAGAAGGTTCATGAAAAGAGAAGAAAAACAGGAAAAACAACTTCACATGACACATAATTCATTTATGGATTTTGATGATGCAACAGAAAAAAAAATAATCTGGAAGGCTAGGACTCTTCAAAAGCAGGAGGAGCTCCTTCAATTGTTTTTCTTTTCTTTTCTTTCTTCTTCTTCTTCTTCTTCTTCTTCTTTTTTTTTTAAAAAAAAACCTGTTTCACAAGCAGGAACAAAACAAGTTTCTCAGCAGTCTAGCACCATTCTGTCTCTCTCAAAATCCTTTGCATGTAATGTTGTTCTGGGAGATTCACGGGGGGTAATGTGCTAGTGTGTCTAATCTGTGCATGCATGCATTCCTGCTAGTTGCCACTTTCAAACCTTCCAACTGTCCCAAGAATTAACAGTCCCAATTAATTCTCTGCCATCCCACTTTCACAGTTGGTTTTAAAATGTCTCAGTTTCTCTCTCTTCCTCCCATCCCCCCATTGTCCTCTGTTTATTCCAGTTCCGGTAAACTGTAGCATGCATTGTTATCTCAGTGGAGGGGAGAAGGGAGCAGGAAGCAGAAATTTCCCCTTCTCAATAGACTGAGGCAAATTGCTACAGCTTCACCTGTTCTTCTTCAGTAGTAACTTTTACCACATTCTGATATTGCTTGGCCACATGTGTCCAGGTTTTCATTTGTGAAATGTTGGGTGGGGAGTATGCATTTTGTCAGTAATGTTATAGAAAGGAGTTACCTCCAGGGCATCCTGGATAAGCAAAATGGTAGGTAGACTGCTGAGAGATGACCTTTGCTTTTGACACTCTATTTGTAGCAGAGAGATGGAAAGAAGCTTTGTTGTTTGTTCCCTGTCAATTTGTATGTGTGGAGGGGGGAAGATGTGCCACTACTGTTGCTAACAATGCCTCCAAGATGAATTTTGCTTCTAATGCCCCCATCAGAACCTGCTGCTTATAAATATCTCTATTGACTTTGATGTATTGAGACCCAACAGTTCCACTCAGGTCTTGCAAACTCAGGACTGTGGCTTCCTTGACTGAGTCTATCCATCTACCATAGAGTCTGCTCTTTTTCTTACTGCATTCCACCATGCCAAGCATTCTTGTCTTTTCTAGTGAGTCATGTCTTCTTATCATATGTCCCAAGTATGACAGTCTCGGTTTATCCATTTTGGCTTCCAGGGAAAGCTCTAGCCTGAATTGCTCTTGGACCCATTTATTTGTCTTTTTGGCTGTCCATGATATCGGCAGAACTCTCTACCAGTAGAACATCTCAAATTAGTTGTTTCGATTCCGATCAACTTGTTCCATTTCCAGCTTTCACAAGCATACATAGAAACTGGAAATACAATCACATGGACATTCCTGACTTTAGTATTGAAGATATATCTTGACATTTCAGAATCCCATCTCGTTCCTTCACAGTTGACTTCCCAAGTCCTAGTCTTCTTCTGATTTCTTGGCAGTAGTCCCATTTTGATTAAGGACTGCACCAAGGTATAGGAAATTTTTCACTATCTCAACGTATTTCTTATCTACTTTAAATTTAAGCAAATCATTTCTGACCATTATTTTTTATTTTCTTAGTGTTCATTTATAACCTAGCCTTTGCCCTTTCTTTTTGGCTTTTGTCAGTAGTCATCCCAACAATTTGCTATTTTCTGCTACTAGCATGGTGTCATCAGGATGTCTTAAATCTCAGATGTTCCTTCCTCCAATTTTCACAACTCCTTCTTCAGTCTAATCCAGCTTTCCATATAATATGTTCAGAGAACAAGTTAAAGAAATATGGTGATAAAATGCAGCCTTGTCTGACCTCATTGCCAATTGGAAATGATTCTCTTTCTCCATATTCTGTCCTAACAGTGTCCTCTTGTCCTGAGCATAGGTTATGTATTAGAATAATTAAATATTGTTGTACACCCATTTCTGTAAGAGTGATCAATATTTTTGTCATTGCTTGCACAATCAAAGGCTTTGCTATAAAGTACAGGCTAATTTATAGATCAGTGTACTCCATTATCCAACACGTTTGAAAAAAATGATCCTCGTGCCTCTTCCTCTTCTGAACCAAGTTTGGACGGCTGGCATCTCTCACTCCATGTATAATAAAAGACTTTGTTCTATTTTTTTTTTCCCTGCATGGAAGATAAATGCAATGGTTGTATGGATACTGCAATTCCTAGTGTCCTTTTATTGGGGATTGGAATGTATACTGAGCATTTCCAATCTGTGGAGCATTCTTTTGTTTTCCATATTTGTTGACAAATTTTAATTAATATTTGAGTGGATTCTGTCTCTGTTGCTTGAAATAGGTCTATTGGTTTGACACTGTTCCTCATGACATTTTTTCTCACAAGTGCTTTGAGGGAACTAGCAAGTATTAGATACAATGCTACTACCACTGTCTCTGAGACATCATCTGCCCCACTAGTGCTGCTGTACAGTAGCTGTTTGGTACATTTAGTCTGCTACCCCTATAAAATCCTATCTGACATGGGAAACCCTACCAGCAGCACCTCTACCTTCAACATAGCCTTTTGCCTCACAAGAGCACATAGCCCCACTACTATGACAAGGTAGTGCCATGGTGGGGAATCAAGCAGTAAGCAAACAGTTTCCCACATCTTTAAAGTTTGAAGGGGGATCTGGGAGTGGGAGATAAAATTCAGAAGGGCTGAACCATTGGTCATCCTTGCCTCCTATTCCTGCAGATTTTCCCACCAATTCCCATTCTCTTTCTTATGGTAGAGAAAATGTCCCATTATCTCTTCTGGCATCTTAATGCACGTTGAGCTTCGCTTATGTTGGCAGGAACCCTGTAGTTAATTGCAACCTTTGTGTGTTAGTTGCTAAGGTTCCAAAGCTGCTAATTTCCAGATGGCTGTTCAGGGAGTGATTACATTTGAGGTGATTCGTCAAACCAGGAAGTCATCCACCCTGTAATTGTTTGGTATTTGCTTAAGTATCATTTCAATTTGGGCTCATTTTGAGCATCTCTTCTTTTTCCTAAGGATTGCTGAAACCAAAACAAAGATCTGTAACTCCAGAATAATATATCCATGTCAAAAAGAAAGAACTCAGTCTTATAAATCACCCATTACACCCCTTGAGATTGACTGGTTCAGTTCACATCATTGGGGTGAGAATGTGCGTCGCACAAATCCAGTCTGTAGTTATTGCAGCTGGTACATTCATTCATTCATACTTAGATGTTCTTCACTTGATGGGTGTGCAACACCAAGAGGTTGTTTATTTGTATTTAGGAGATATTTCCAGATGAAAACAACACAGAACTTTTGCATGTCTTCACCTTGAAGCTAGCTCAAGATATTTTACCACCTGTGACAGAGCAGAAAATGATACCTGTATCATCCAAGTCAAGGAATATAGTACCCCAAGTTAGTCAAATGGCTGAAGCAGAAACAGAAGTAGATGAAAGACCCTCCTTCAATCTCAACTGCCAATGTCTTGGCTTGAAGAGTGAGAAAAATTGGCAGCATCTGCCTTTAATCCTCTCTCCCATTCCCTTTTCCTTGCGTGTTGTATCACAAAAGGGAACTATGAAATGAACAATTTGTAAGCCTTTGTGGTGGAAGAGCAGGGTATAAATACTCTTAAGTAAATAATTACATGTCATGGGGTACAGAATCCCACAAGCACCTCTTTCTGTCTTTGGCAATGAAAGCACAATCATAACAATGCAAGGAGCTAACAAGTTGCTGTCCTTTCATGCCGCTTGGAACATGCTTCCTAGGGTAGCTTTCTCACTTTACCTAATGGTAATGTTGGACTGGCTTCTTCTCCCCTCAGAATGGAGTCAGCTCATACATTCCTTCAGCTGCTAATGGTTGTGGAGTTCTGTAGCCACATGGTGTGATTCAATGGCTCTTTGCACATGAGGAAATTATGACAGGCCAATGCGTCTTGTAACGGAGGTCGTCTGCACCTTGGAGCAGACTAGGTTCAGATTATTTACCTTTGTTCCACACCTAAGTCTGATTAAATGCTCCCCCAAGTGGTCCTCAAGTGTGCTATTTGAAAAATGGAAGAAACCGGTTTTTCAATTTTCTGGATTGCCCCAATTCGTACTTTCGCAGTGGTGCAGATGCACACATTTGCGCCAATGCAAACTGGTGATCAGTGGAGGGCAGGCTGTGGGTGTGGTCAGCTTCAGCGGTTGGTCCTGCCCAACAAATGACAGGAAGCCACCATTTTCTCATTTCATAGTGTGGATCTATGACCTCTCACTGGTCCGAATCAGAGTGGAACATACAGTGTAGCCCTGCAGAAGGACATAAGGGAAAGTCCGTCTTGTTTTGAGCCCAGAAGAACCGGTAAGAAATGGCACAAAGTGATTCACTAGCCTTGTGCGGAAAGGGCCAATATATAGTCCTACCACCATTTGTTCTTGCCTACGAAAATGAAATTTACAAAATGTCCTTGTTTTGAGTGTGCAAGATAAGCAAATCTCCCACTAACTGTGTCTTTCTTCAACAGAGGGCTCAGGAGAAAGACTTAGGGAGCTTCCCGGCAATTACAGCCTGAGTTGGTCACTTTGCTCTATCTAATTGTAGGACAAGTCTCCATTCCTTGACATTTATGATAAACCTAATTTCCTAATGCTGGTGTGGAAGGCAGAGAGAAAGAAATCATCCCTGCAGCATCCTTTTAAAAAAAAAAGATAAAGGAAAGTATACAGCATTGCTACAGCCTGCTGTTTTCTCCCTCTTCCTCGATTCTCCCTGTCTCCCTCTTTCCCGTCAGCATAACAGAACTGACAATCAACTTATTATACGAGTTAGAGCTCCTGGGTTATTTTTCCACGGAACACACATGCTTTTGAACTCTTAGGAGATACAGTCAGCTATGTTGCCAATCTCTTCTTCTGAAATGGAATAAGTCCAACACTGAATTAATGTGGTACTTTAACAAGTTCCTTTTTTTCTTTTGTTCATTCAGTTGTGTTCTGGGGTTTTGTTTTATTTTTCAACTTCTGCAGCCCTTCTCTGGTTTCCAAATCTTGGCTTTTTGGGCACATTTACTCATTTAGTTTTTCAGACTAATGATTTCACAGGAGGCTCATCAGACAAACCCAACTTCTGCGTCAAGGAGAAACTTTCAGCCACATTGAAAGAACAAACAAGACTTAGAAGATAGTGAGGTGAGGAAGGCAGAGGTATAAGTTGGGAACCAGAAATATTTGCTTGTTGTAGGAAGTAGTGATGGATGGAGGTTCCACATGGTACTAAATGAGGCACTGAAACACATTTTTGGTTTGGTTTGGTTTTTTGGAAGTAAAGGCATCTGAAATGTACTACTGCTTTTTTTTTTTTTAAAGGAAGTTTCCATGTGATAAGTCTATCAAAATGTTCCCAGTTAAACTGGATGAAATTAGAAACATGAAAATGGGATCATCATGAGGCAATTTGCTCCCTGCTGAGCTGAAGGCTGGTTGTGATTCAAAACTAGCTATGGGGAAGCAAACTACCAGAGCCAGGATTAGATACCTGGGACACACTTCTTATATTATGCAGCACATCTGAATGGCATTTACGGTTCTCAGGCTGTAGTCCTATACTCCTATGTTAATGAAATATTCTTGAGTACACATTCGAGAAAAGCTGTATAAACCTTTTAAAGCTAATATGCTGCATGTGTCTGTGTGTGCCTATGTGTGTGTCACTGTCCATTTTATTCACTAAGGGATTCTAGCCTTAGTAGCTATTCTAACAGCAGCAGTTTCTGTGTCCTACAGACCAAGCTGTCAGTTTTGGCTTCTTCCAGTTTCTAATTAATCCAGGCTTAATTTGATCCCATCTTGTTTCAGTTTGACATTTTTAATGCACTTTGGTACACATATCTCTTTCTTATTTTGTGCACGCTAAATATATTTTTGTAAGAATTTTTTCCTACTTTAAAATGGAGGAAGGGAGGGGAACAAGAAGAAAGAATGAAAAACTAAAGCCATTTCCACACTAGCGTGTTATAGCACTACGATTCCACTTTCAACATCCTATGGAATCCTGGGGTTTGCAGTTTCGGGAGGGGCCGGCTATTTTTGTATGCAATTTGACTGAAGAATCTCATACCAAATTCAGAACAGTGTGAATATTCAAGTATTAACTGCATTTCAGTTTGTTTATTGGTTCAGGAAGTATAAGATAAATATCTTTACCTTAAACTGGGAAAGGAACTGTTTTCTCACCCATCTCTACACTTATAAAAACACCAGAACCACAATTTTTGTTAACCTTTTGGGGATTAGGATTTTAAACTAGCCCCAAGGCCTTTGCCAGGTGGTCACTATAGCAGACAAACAAACAAATCAGAATCTTGAGGCACATTCCTAGTATCTTCTTCAGCATCCCCCCTCCCATAGACAAAGGTCAATTCAGTAATACCAACTATATTAAAAAAACAAAAACAAATAAAACATCTGGCAGAGGTGGTGGTGGTGGTTGTTTTTGTTGTATGGTTTTTTGGAGGGGGGCAACAAGCATTTTGGCAGAGCTGACAACACTTCTCAAGGAAACAGTGGCTAGCATTAATTCTACCACTAGAATGGTTTAGGAGGTGGAGAAATTTGGAGAAAGGTGGCAAAATTTGGAACTGCATTAGTCACACATTCAATCTAGGGATGTAATTATTCACTTTTTTTTCTTGAAGGAATCAAAGAAGAATTTTAATAATGTTCTTCCCACTGTGATAAAATCTTCAAAAAACACACTGTTTTTGCAGCTTATTCGCAATTCAGACTCATTCTGCATAAATTTTGTATATGGTTGTTTTGCACATAAAACAGCAGTTTCTATGGAGGAAATAGCATTTTCTGTCAAGAAAACATTGTTTCTATGCAGAAATTTATGTCATGAGAAGACAATGCTTGTTTCCTGTGCAGAAAATGCTGTTTTATGAACAAAACAACTACATGTAAATTTTCCATAGAATAAGTCTCCAAATACAGCATTTTTGCTAGATTATTATCATCCTGTTAGTATTCCATTTTCCAAACTACTTTTGCTGCTCAATTTTTGTATTCCCTGCTTCATCAATTGTTCTTCATTTTACCAAATTCTGAGTCACTAAATGACTCATATATATATATATACACACACACACACACACACACACACATACATACACACTGCTTTCTTGCAGGTGTTTATAGATAGCGATCACATTCTCACTCAGCTGTCTCTTTCCTTTCCTAGTACATAAATTTCACTCCCCTGGCTTGTTGCTCCTCACTTTTTTTAAAAAAAATTCTCCCAGGAGTATTGCTTCCTACTGCATCTCTTAGACTTTGTGAGGATTAGAATATAAATATATGTCTTGTAAAAAAAAAAATAGTATGACGGGTTGCAACATTACCAGAATTATGGCACTTGGCTCCATCTTCACATTTTCTCTAGAGTACACCAAAGTTATGTAACTTCATTATATACTGTACCAAGGATGTGGAAGGACACATAAAGGCATGCAATACTCATGTTGCTATTTTCTTTTTCTTTTTAAAAATTCCTTGTTTCTCACCCCTAACTTTCAAATACACTGCAATTGTGGATGCCCTCCTGGGAACTCATTCCAACTTACTGATGCCTTCTAAAATTTCCATGTATAGAACTGGACACAGTACTTCGACCAAAATTGGATAGAGATGTGCTATTGATTGTCTTGATCTGAACACTATCATTTTGTTGATGCAGTATAGAACTGCATTGACTTTTTTTCCCCTCCTGTTGACTCATGTTTAGCTTGTGGTCTATTAAAACTCCTAGATCCTTCTTACATGCATTACTATCAAGCCAATGTCACTCATCATATATTTGTGTACATGATGTTTGCTGCCTAAATACAGTATTTAACATTTATCAAAATAGGCTGAATTCAAAAGAAAAGCTGAACGAATATGTATGGCATAACTTTCAGCCCTACAAAGATAGAGGATTCAGCACTCAAATTTATTTCAAACTTCTAGATGGTTGAGCTCGAGTCAAAAGTACCACAGCCTATGTTCTTCAGATAAACTTGCATTTTTGTGAGTATTGGTTATCTTGTGACATTTGATTTTTGACAGGTGACAGACCATAGCAGACTAGTTTTGACAGCTGGCATTTGATAGTGTATAGGATATGGTGGTATTAACAACAGTGATGATAGCATCTGCTTGTATCTGAAAGGATATACTATAACATTTTTGTCCCTCTGCGATAATTGACCAACACTCTGAAAGTATTCATAGGAGCATTTTATGCCTAAGAGAATTTATGACTGCTCTCTTATAGTTCTTTATAACTTAGCAGTGTTTAATGGATAATCATCAAGAGTTTTCATATATGATTGCTGTTGTTGTATGCTTTCAAGTAATTTCTGATTTATGGTGACCTTAAGGTGAGCCTACCATAGGGTTTGTGGGGCTGAGAGCAGGAGACATGCCCAAGGTCACCCGGTGAGTTTCCATGGCTGAGCAGGGAGTCAAAACTGGTTTCCCAGGTTGTAATCCAACTCTCATCTCAGACAGTGTGTCTTAAGAGGCCAACAAATTAAAACCATTCAGATTTATTATTTGGAGGGAAAAATTCACATTGAAAATGGTGGATTAGGGACAAGAGAAAGAGAGAGAGAAAAAAATACTAGGAACCCACACTTCATTTTTAGTGGTCTCAGGAAACAGCAAGATTCTGCAACTTCTTTTCAAGACAGTTAAGAAATATGTGAAGAGTAACTGGCCTGGATCCATGTTCAGCAGCTTCCTTCTTAAACATAGTTAGCTATTTTCACAAAAGGCAGTCAGCAAAGTTAAATCCCTCACTATCATCTGAAATATTTACAGGATTTATTTCTACTGACTAGAGAACATTTTAATCTCCAAAGGAGATAAGGTTTAATTCTTCTCAAGTCTAATAACATTCAACAAGCTGTTAACAGGTGGTTTCCTTCCCCCCTCCCTCCTTTAGTTATACTTCATAAGCATAAACCGGCTGAAGATTTGAGCTCTCCCTGCCACAAACAGCTGAATGGCTTTGTGCTTACATTTGGTAGAACTGATATCCCTTTTGCCCAGACAGTGAGTGAAATGTTGTTGCTTTTCTAGTTCTTGTTATGTGCTTTCAAGTCATTTCTGACTTATGGCAACCCAAGGGCAAACCTATCATGAAGTTTTCTGGGTTAGAGTGTGTTACATGCCCAAGGTCACCCAGTGGACTTCCATGACCGAGTGGGGAATCAAACCTTGACCTCCAGGGTTACAGTCTAATGTTCAAACTTCTACGCCATGCTACTTCCTATCATATTGAGAAAAAGTTAGCTAATTTTCTGAGACAGAAACCATCCCTCAGCCCCAATTCCACTTTCCCAAGCACCTCTTTATTATCTCAACACCATTCCACTACAGACAAAGGTCAGAACTCCATTGACAGCTTTTGTTTATACAGGTTTCCCCCCAAAAGGAGTTGATTATTTCTGTCCAATGCAGGGTGGTTGCAGTCAGTTCAAGACTGCAGAAATGAAGTTGCACATACAGTGCTATTGTGCACTGATATGCCTTTGATTGTGCCTTTGGTTTCACATTTTGATGTCTTAGTTCAGTTGTACAATGTTGCTATTCATTGTAAGCGCTGTGTAATACAATTAATATGGAACTCCAGACCAAAGTACACAACCCTGACGTGGGCTTTTGGCCTACATCTATTGAGGTGAAACAGCGGTGATGGTTGTGTTCTGGTCATGAGAAAATGGAAAGATGGAGAAGTCAGAAGTACAAAGCAGAGAAAGACACTTGCGGAAGAATGTAAGAGCTTTGAAGTTGGGAAATTCTGGATGCAACAATCATTTTGGAAAGATACAAAAAAAAAAAGCAAGAAACAAAAGATCAGATCTCCTTCTCAAATGATAACCCTCAGTGAATGACTTTCTAAAATGATATTGGACAGATGTCACTCTACTACTGACTCTGATTGATTTAGGTTTTGCATTGCAAAATGTCATTTGTTGGTCCATAACCAATGTATCTGGATTAAAATAAGAGGTAAATGGAAAGCTTAACTCCAACATGAGGATCATGGATACACTAGCATTTTTCATCCCTCTCTGGAACAAGTTTTATGGGGACTCAGAGCTGCAGTGGCCAAATAATAACGAGCGAGAAGAACCTTCCAAACTGTGAAATCAATTTGATGGGAAGAACTTGAAGAATTATATTATGCAATATCACCCATAATGTAATTGCCTACCAGTACACTTCAGGAAGTACTGCAAAACCTACAGTCCTCCAAGCTATACTGAAAGCCAGATCCTATATGCAGATCCACCTAGATGCAGGCTTTTCCATTTGATGCCCCTCCGTGCCCACATGATGATGCTCAAATGCTCAGCCCATTCCCCAGCATCAGCAGTACTGCCCAAAAACACTGAGTCTTTCAGATTACTTTTCTGGCCCAAAGAATGATAGGATAAATTTGGAGGGATTACATTTTTGAAAACTGTAATCTGATAATTCAAAAAGGACTACATCTGAATATAACATCAGTTAGCTAGCATAACCAAAGAGGATAATGACTTTCATAGCATTTTTTTCCTTTTTTTGCTTTTATACCAAAGATTTATCTTTCTTCAGATCTCAAACAGCAGACGTGTTTTCCATAGTACAGCTCATCTGAATATATCAAAGTGCTTTGCAGACATTAATTATAATTAATTACTAGCTGCTGTGTGTGAATAATTCACAAACAGCAAAGAACTGAGAAGTTTTTCCTTTAGTCTCATGCTTATTCTTCTTCCCTCCTCTGGCTTAGCCATCCCTTCATTCACTCACTGCCTTGTGAGGAGCAGTGGCATTTCTACACCTGGTGGACTGGGGAGAACACTCAGACCCAGGACTGCTTTGTGCCATTGCCACCTTCTCTGAGGGAAGAAGAAGAAGAAGGATCCAAAGGATAGCCTTTTTAATTGTCTTGATAATACTAAGGCCATTTCTGCACTACACTGTCATAGTGCTATTATTCTACTTTCAACATCTTATGCAATCCTGGAGTTTGCAGTTTAGGAAGGGTTCTTAAAGGAAATGGCCTAAATTATTATTGAGAGAGCAGTATTTCCTTTGTATTTGTTATTATTGTGTGCCTTCAAGTGGTTTCTGACTTATGGCGACCTAAAACAAAGCTATCATGGGGTTTTCTGGGGCTGAGTGTGTGCGAGCTGCCCAAGGTCACCCAGTTGGTTTCCATGGTTGAGTGGGGAATCAAACCTTGGTCTCCAGGATCATAGCACAATGTGCCAACCACCATATCATGCTCACTCTCTTTCCTGTGTATGGCCATTTCTGCACTACATATACAATACATATACAATAGTACATATACTACATATACAATAATAGCAATACTGCTATTATTCCCCTTTCAACACCATGTGGAATTCTGGAATTTGTAGTTTACTGAGGCCAAAGAGCTCCCTGGCTGAGAATTCGAAACCCCCCCCAAAAAAACTGCAAATTCCAGGATTCCATAGGATGCTGAAAGTGGAATAATAGCACTACAACAGTGTAGTACGGAAAGGCCCACAATGTCAATGCCAGTGTTTTTGACCATCCTTGGGGAACAGAAGAAATGTTAGCAGTTTGAAGGAGGCTGACTATTGTCCCTGTTTTCAATAGGAGTAAAAATTGTCCTTTTGCAACTACTAACAATTAGCTTGATATCAATACCAGGAAGGGTTGTAGAGGAAGTCATTAAAGAATTAGTCTCTACCTAGTTAGAAAGGAATTCTGTGAATACCATAAGACCTTTGACAAAGTCTCCCATGGTATGTTTGCAGACAAGGTGATAAAATGTGTGTTGGACAGTGATACTGGCCATTTCTGCACTACACTGTTAAAATGCTATTAAGACTGTTCCCTGGCCATTCCATTCCCTGATCCTGTGGAATTCTGGGGTTTGTAATTTACTGAGGCCAAAGAGCTCTCTGGCTGAGAATTCTCAATACCTCAGGATCCCATAGGATGTTGAAAGTGAAATAGTAGCACTATAACAGTGTAGTGCAGAAAGGCCCTATTTGAATAAATGTTCATTACTATCTTGGGGTAGTGGGGGGTGGGAGAGATGGTATAAAGACTTTTAAGTCCAGAGTCATAAGATTACCTAACCACACCATTGTTGGTAGATGCTGAGTGCAATCATACCATGGCTGCGTTCTCTTACAGTGTCCCAGAGTCAATGTTCTTGGCCATTTGCAGGGGAGATTGCTAGTCCCTCTGACAGAGGGCATATCTGTGGTGGAGAAATTTGAACATTTTGCATTCTTCTGGATATGAATGTTGTGAATCTGAAGTTCTCTGCATCCTGAATATGAAGAAATGCATTAATTTTGGTAGTCTTCAAAAACAAACAGCAATAAAATTCTCCCCCATCACTACCAGTCAAATTGAATAGGTACCGGTAATACTACTCATAGCATGTAGAAAGCTATATTAGAGACCCACTGTGGTGCAGGCATTTGAGTGTTGGACTAGGACCACAGTTCAAATCTCTGTTTGGCCATGGAAACCCACTGGGTGACCTTAGGCAAGTCACACTCTCTCTCAGCCTCAGAGGAAAGCAATGACAACCCCCCCCCGAGCAAAGTATGCCAAGAAAACCTCATGATAGGTTCACCTTAGAGTTGTCGCAAGTCAGTAACAACTTTAAGTGACATAACAACAACAACAACAACAACAACAACAAGCTATATTACACCTGGCTGCCAAACATGTAATAAACAAGAGGAGCTTGTCAGAGGTGGCATCACTAATGTAGTACCAACAACATGGCTGAATGCAGCACAGAGAATCAAATCCACACTTTTAAGAATCAACCATTCAAAGCCTCCCACATTGAGGGATCTATTTCTCAGGCTGAGTTTTTCCCACATTCAAGTATCTTTTAATATCTCAAGTTCTTCTCATCCTACATATGAAGAAATTTGTACATTTTGGCAAATGCATATCAACTGAAATGAAAATTTCTCCCCTTTCTACTAGCACAGGAAACATCATCACCTAGGCATATGCAAAATCTCTCTCAGTAAAGCATTGGTGGGTTTATCCACGCTCTTTGTAGCTTTCTTTTGCTTGAGAAAAGCACCTCCTCTGCCACAAAAAGTTATTGTGTCTTTTGTTTTGGGCAAATCCACTCCCCAGATTAGCTCTCATGAGTGTCATATGTCATTTATTGTGCCAAACTGTACCTTCCTGATTTTCTTAATAGTCTTCCCCACAAATAAAATCTGAAATTCAAAGCAAATCATTCTTGCCATACTCATGACAGTTACAAGATAGAGGAAAAGAAGGAAAAGCAAATGAATGACAGTGAGCTCTCGGAAGATTTACATTGAACTCACCCTTCTCTTCCCCCTGCCACATTCATACTCTAATCAGAAGAAGCATCAACTTGTAATCAGAATATATCATGACCAAAAGCAAAGATCAATTGGGAGCTACCAGCAATTACTGTTGTTTTTATTGGTTGCTTTATCTGAGGGGGGAAAATTGAAGTGTGCAAGTCAACAAGTGGCTGAAGAATGAAAGGCCCTGGTCACACAGAGACCTAGAACTGGAAGGAAAGAGCCTGAGGTGGTGATGTTGATTTTTGAAAGCTGTCTCTCATTTCCCATTCCACCATTAACAGCTTGTAGCCATCTGGCCCTGTGTGCATTCTCTCTCCCAAGACCATTAGAGAACCATCTGGTTCCCAAAAAGAGCCAGGCGGCATCAGGATTCTCTTGGCTCCAGAATCATGAAAAAAATGATGTTACGGGCATCAACCAACCTGGTGGGAGTAGCAGAATCCCAAATGGGACAGACGTTAATTGCCCCACAGTGATTTTCAGATAAAGGGAAAGTACCCTGATTCTAGGTTTTTTCCCCCACACTTTTGGGAAGACACCAGTAGCAAGCTGCTCCTGCACTTTTTTTAATTGCTTTTTGATTTTCTATGTCCAGGATAATCAGTGACAAATAAAGTTAAGCAAGAAGACATGGCAAATAATGTCCTTTTCTTTCTGGATGATTAAGAATTATTAAGGCAGTGGGAAATGACTTGGAAGAATCAATTTATTAATTAAAACGTTTATTCCCTTTTCCCCATCTTAGACAGGAAACAACATTACAACACTATGTGAGAAAGTACCTGTGAAATTATTTAAAACACATGAATTGGGTTTTTGTCAGATTAGCTCAGAAATGAGTGAGCTGCTTCTCTAGGGTTGCCAAATTGGAAACTGGAGACAGTTCCCATACCATAACTGTTGTGTAGAAAGGGGAATTTCTGCAGAGGTTGCTTCTCATGCAACCAGGTAAGAAGTAACATCTCCTGACATTTCT
This sequence comes from Ctenosaura bakeri, assembly GCA_948474755.1. Classification (NCBI taxonomy): domain Eukaryota; kingdom Metazoa; phylum Chordata; class Lepidosauria; order Squamata; family Iguanidae; genus Ctenosaura; species Ctenosaura bakeri. The sequence goes on from CAOLHI010005098.1 coordinate 79,970, forward strand.
TCTTCTACACTACTATTAACAATAGAGAAGCCCTCTCCAGTTTTCAATGTGGTACCCCAACTCCTTTCAATTTCTCAGGCTGTTTTGAAGCCAGTCCAATATAGTTGCTTAAGTACCCCATCCACTCAGACTCAATATTATCATTTGCCATCCAGGAATTGTGAAGATTTGTAATGGTCTGTAACGTCCACAGCAAAATAACTTTCCTGGTTCTTCCACTGTTACCATTTGCCTTCCAAGACAATGAGCAACCAAAGATACTAGAAAGCTACACTCTGGAGTAGCAGCAACATGTACCACCATCACCACTTGTTTGAAAGAGATGTTTGGGACAAATGTTTGCAAACATCTACAAATGCCCACGTGGTCATTTCCTTCTGAATAAATATTTTCAATGATGTAACTCTTTTTCCTTCCTCTATATGCAAACCACTGGAATGATGCTGCTCCACCGGTTGGTTGAGTGATAGATGGATTCTACCTCCTGCTTTTCTCCCAATATGGGACCCAAATGGCCTTAGAATATAGATTGAAACAAAATATGACTAAGAAAACCCCAGTCATAATAGTTAAAAAAAAATCAAATACCCTATTAAAACCAGCACACAAGTAAAACAGATTAAAAACATACAAAAAGTAACAATGAGGATAAAAATACAGCACCCCTCCCATTAAAATACTGCAGCAGCAACTAGAAATGCCTCATGGAACTTTTTTGCCCAATGATAGAGATATTCCTGACTAAACTGAATTGCACCTGGAAATTTAAAGAGGCTGCTACATCCCCCAACAGCTCAAGCTGGGGACATTTGACTTAAGGGTATTCCAGAAGGGCTGGTTATTTTTTTTCCACTGAAGGAGAAATGAAGCCTCTGTTGTCTGTGTGGATGTTCTTTTGCAGGTGCAGCAGGGGTTGGTGTTCTCTGCCTCCCTTCACAGCACCTAAAGCCCTCTCCCAACTTACTCAAAAGTCCCTGAAGCTACTTCACATGGCCATTCTGTGCTTTCCGGCAAGCAGGCAGACTTAGAAGAGTGTCTAGCTACCTCTCCATAGCCAAAAGGAAAAAGATGATATCAGCACTGACATCCACTAGAGTCTCAAGAGGTTTCAGTACTGCTGTCATCATTTTGTGTCTGTTGATGAAGATACAGCCAGTAGTCCTCTGTCTAGTGAAAACCATGTGTGAACCTATACTATACTGAGCCATATATATTCCTGCAACTTCCTGATAAGTCTCATATGGCCATTCCATGCTTTGCAGTAGAAACAGAAGCATCTCGCTACATCCTCAGGCTTGTTCAGGCTTGATTTGCTCTTGGACCTATTTATTTGTCTTTTTGCCAGCCCATGGGGACCCCATATAGAGAGCAGCTGAGTAGGACTAAAGTGAAATGCATGAGGGGATCAACTGTCCACGGTGCTTAGTAGCACAGGTCAAAGAGGAGGTGAAAACAGAGGACTTTAGGGACACAACTCTGTGCCAGAGTCTCCAGCAATTGCTCCAGCTAGAGATCTCTTCCTGTGCCCTCACCTTCAAAAACGATGTAAGCTGAAAATAAAATTTTAAACAATCACTTGCTACACCTAAACATTTCTTCAGGAAAGAAAAGAAAAGAGAAAGAAACCTGAGAGCTATACAATAAGAACTGACTTTCAAAATATGGCATAAGTTGTAAACTCTGTCCCAGATGCTTTGGTGCTATTGGTATTATCTGTTACCTTGAGGCAAAATTGCTTGGAGTTTTTGGAATGTATTAGAGTTCATTTGAGACTTAGGGATCTGGAGTGATAAAGACAAATGCTACAGAAGAGGAGCACAATCACTTTGCACCAAACACTGCTAGTTTTAGGCTACAATTTTGTAGCAGCTATTGGGAGTATGCTGCATTGAACTCAGTGGGACTACTTTGGGAAGACATGGGGAAAATGCATTGTTAATTTATCGGGGATGTTTCAACCTTGTGCATACATTTCTGCTTTTGCAGCCACACATACCCACCACCCAAGAAAAGCTCCTGCAGATGAATGCCACCCCCAACATAACCAATCAGATTTCTTCTGGAAGCCCATAAGGAAGATACAATTATTCTTGCCAAAAAAAGCTGCTTCGATTGGTCTGTATTCTTCCCTTCTCACCAGTTTGGACCTGAATACTGCTCTTAAATCTATCAAACAGATACTATGACACATAGCTTTTTGTGATCTGTGCTCACACTCATATGTATCTAGCTCTCCCAATGCAACGCGTATCCACTACGTTGGGCCTTTCCAACTAGCAGGCTACTTAAAGAATCTCTCAGTGGTTAAGTACCACATATTCTTTTCAAATGCTAGATGAAATGTTTTCTCTACTGAACTACTCAGAGGTAGTTTTGCTAGTGACCCCTATTTGGAAAGATGGTGCCCTTGTGAAAATTTGGAAGTTGGGTTGATAAAATATATTCTTTCGGTTTGTAGATACTATAATCAGGTACATCACTGTTTAACTACCCTACTGTTGAAGCAACCTCCTGGACATTCAGATCAATTTTATATTAAGTTTCTGCTAGAAGACAAGTCCCCCAAAGTGACCCTGGCTGTTGCTAAATTCCTCACAGAGGTGGCCAGAATCAGAGTGCCTTGTGTATCAGGCAAGAGTCAATTATGACTGTCTTACTGTTTTGATTTTTCCTTCAAATATTTTGCACATGTTCTGTTTTACCCTCAAGTCTTTTCTTTGATTGATCTATGTATTGCAATTTTAATAAAGAAAGAAAGATACAATGAACAATCTTTGTTATTTCTCTCCAATACCTCACATTTACAGGTACAGTATATCTGAATCTACACACTTCATTTAGTTATCTTGGTTAGTAGCCAAACATAGATGAAGGTTTTTTTTTCTAGATACAGGATCCATAAAACTCCAAAAAAAAAAAAAGAAAGATGCTGAACCTCATGAAAAGGCCCATCTGGTTCAGCATACTGTTCCTATAACAGTCAATCACTTCCTCACTGGACCCCCAAACAGGATATGAGTGCTATTGCAATGCCAGGTCTGTGCCATGTTTATTTTCCTCCAGAGGAAGGAGGCTATACTTGCAGCAAATGCAAGCTGGTTGCCCTACTGGAACAAAACTTATCAGAGAAGATGACACATTTTGAAAAGAGAAGAATGGACTCTTCTGGAATGAGAGACAATTCCCAAACACAGGAGGCAGATACATGGAAGAACGTGACATGTCGAATCAAAACTATCAGGAACCCTGCTCCATGTTTGGAGCTACACAGCTGATTCCATGTTCTCCTCTTTATCAGCAGTTATGATGAAGGGAAAAGGAACAGAATGCACAGTCTTTGGGCAGAGATTGTTATTTCATTGCTCTTTCCTGTTGAAGAACATGGAAGTGAATAACTGGGTTCTCAGATAGTGCCAGTGGGATTAGGTTCTTGGACCATGGGCTGTACTTTCAAAAGAAAGACTTCTGGCAGGAGAAGTGTTGCACTTCATAGCAGTTGGTAGGAATGTATTTGCTAGGAGACTCACAAATGAGGGACTTCAAATAAAGTTATAAGGGGAAGAGAGACAGTATTTCAGAAGACAAGGGGACATCAAATACTGGGAATGACATTATGAATGATACAGGGGATGGGGTGATAGTGCAGAAACTCACCAATGTCGGGGAGGGATGAAGAAAACACTGGAGATAATGACTCTTAAGGCACACAGCATGGGAAATACACAACATGAACTTGACTTCTTGACAAAGAAAGATAAATACAATTTAATAGGCACCACTGAAACCCAGTGGGATGGGTCTCGCATTTGAAATGTAGCAATAGAAGGATAATAGAAAGGTACAGTGTATTCCAAATAAATAGTCTAAACAGGAAAGGAGAGTAGTAAGATTATACAAGATGTGTACAACTGGGAGGAGGTCCATTACTTAAATCATGGAAAGCAGGCGGAGAGAATTTGAATAAAAATTAAAGGACAATAGT
>CAOLHI010005099.1:0-84884 GCA_948474755.1 Ctenosaura bakeri
GGTCAGACCTAGTGAAGGGAGTGTATTGATAACTCTGAACTCGCCGGTAACCTCCCTCTTCATTAGGATCCATCACCATTTGGCTTACTTTGCGCAACGGTGCAACCATCTCTTCACTTTTTCCATCTGACTCATCAGCTCCTCCCACTCCCTTCTGAGACTTTGGTTGTTTAGTCTTAGTCTTTTCCATAGCTTTTTCTTTTGGTCCTTGTCTGAAATCAAAGACAGCCGGGCTAGACTCCCCCAGTCCCTCGGCCGCACCTTCTTCTTGTTGAGAGGGGCCTGAATGTGGGCCTCCAGAAGGCAGTGGTATGGCTGCCTCTGGAGCTGGGGGCAGGGCTGGTTGTGGTGGCACCACAGCCAGTGGCGGTGGAGCCAATTGCATTGCCGTGTACGGTGAAGGGGGGCAGTAGGTTCCTCTGGAGCTGAATCTGGCAGAATCTGTCCCTTTCCAAGCTTTCGCCTAGTCCTATCCTGCCTCACTACCATAGCCTTACAAATTTGCTCCTGACATTTCCGCAACCAAGGGGGGTTTTGTGTAACTACTGTGTCCCATGAATCAATATATGGATACTGGTCAGGGTGGCCAGGCTCACCCACCACCACCGAATACACTGCCCGAATCCGAGCAGGTTCCAAGCTCCCCTCCGGAGGCCACCCAACCTTGAAGGAGGGCCACTCCACCTCACACAAATTTCGCAAACGCCCCGGCGTCATCGGAGGGTCTCCATAGTCCCCACTGAATCCTTTCTTGAAATTCTTTAACATACAGTTCAAAGGGGTTTGTCGACTTGTCCCCCCTCCCATTTCCTCCCAGTTTGAACAAGACACACTAGGAAGGGGTAAAGCGGCACGTGAGTAAGGGGTCTCACGCGCCAACACAAAGGGGGATAGACACCACTCTCTCTGTGCCGACCCAAGCACCCGGATGCTCGACGGTATGCTGTGGGAACTGCGACACCAACCAGCTCTCCTTACACACCCCATTCACACCAACAAACTACCTCCCATCTCCTTTCCCACTCCCAAGAGCCTTGCGGTTTCACCCACTACAACAACAGTGGGTTACTAAGGCAAGACTACAGGGGGTTGATCAGGCCCCCTCTTCTCCCTGAGATTGCAGGGAGGTCACTCACCAACAGCCATGGGAGGGTTCGAGTTTCTGCTTCAACCTCGGGTCCTTTGACAGGAGTGCCGCCGCCAGAGACGCCGCCCCAGTCCGAGCCAAACCTTTCGACAAAAAAGTAGTCGAGGGCGCCCTAGGTTTCACCAAGAAGGGGCGACGATCCCCGACGCCCTGGCATCCGCCAAAGTGGGCGAAAAAGCCCTTCTCGATCCTGGACGAGCCCCCACAAAATGAAGTAGCCCAACAGGGAATGAAAAACCATTAGAGTACTTGAAGCAGAAAAGTTTATTAACTGCGCAGGGTCCTCAGCCAAGAGTGGTACTGAAGACCCCCCTTCTCAAATCTGAGCACACATTTATACCTTCCCGAGAGGGCTAGCTACAGGTCGATTACATCATGGGTCAGTTACAGGTTAGTTACATCAATCAGGTACATCAAAAAGCCAAGCGCAAGAAAAACAACACTTCAGGATGATGTATTTGGTGTTGCATTTGGTACCAGGTAAAATTAGGGAGGAATACTTCTTTGGGTCACTTTGACTCCCAACCTTTCTCATCCATCAAGCATCTCTTCCATTCAGCATGACAGAATCGCATACCTGACTGAGATAAGCACATCTGCTGCTAGTTAATTTTCTCTATTTGCCTACTTAAAAGCAAAGCAAAGCATATACGTGTTAACCCAGAAGCAAAGTATATATGTGTTAACCCTTTCACCTACTCTTTGCAATAACAGTTGTAGGGAGAATTCTAGTCCAAGCCAGTCTTACCAGAAACTCTCGAACCATTTCACAGTATTTATTGGCCACTGGCTATTCATCCCTTCATCGTCTCTATGCCCTAAAAAAAAGAGTTGTGGGAAGGGAAGCATGCTGTGTCATCAAAGTGACAAAATAGGCACAAGTGTAGGACTGACTGCTCTACAAGCTGCCCAAATGGTGTTTTGCCTTTTAAAATGGAAGCCAGTAAAGTAGACTTGACATATCAAAGCTGTTGTGTTAAATGTACAACAGGTTGATCAGCATGATATCACAAGTGATTTACTGGAGGAACTGATGAATATCAAGGAATTATAGTTGTTGCCATTGTTGCTGTTGCTTTGCGCCTTCAAGTTGTTACCAACTTACGATGACACATCATGGGGTTTTCTTGACAAAATTTTTTCCAAGGCGTTTGCCTTTGCCTTCCTCTGAGGCTGAGAGAGTATAAACTGCCCAAGGTCACCTGGTGGGTTCCCATGGCCAAGCAGAGATTCAAACCCTGGTCTTCAGAGCTGGAGGCCAGCACTCATACCACTACATTTTATGATGAAAATCCAAGAAAACTCAATGACATAAATCATTAACATTAGAATATTAAAATAACTTTATTGGTAGCAACCAACACTGTATTTTATTTTATTTTATTTTATTTTACTGTATTTTTACAAGTTCCATGTACCCTTTATTAAAGGCTCTTCTCAAAGCAGTAGGAAGATAGAAAGCATAACAGTTTGTGGACAGATCTGAGCTATTGGTTGAGTATTAAGGAATTACAGTTGTTGCCATTGTGGTTTTATACCTTCAAGTTCTTACCAGCTTATGATGACACATCATAGGGTTTCTTCTGAGGCTGAGAGAGTATGACTTGCCCAAGGTCACTATGTTTTAAAGGGTTGTGACTAAATTGTTTTATATTATTTTAACTTTGCATTTTTAACTGAACTGTTGTGTAATCATTTTTTTTTAACCTCTGTAAAGTAATTTTTATCTATACCCAGTTTTCAATTGGCTGTAAGCTGCCTTGGATTTTGTCTAACAAGAAAGACAAGGTATGTACGAAATAAACAAAATAAAAATACTGTTTCTATACTTAGAAGTAAGGTCCTACAAAGATACAGATTGCTGTTGTGTGCCTTCAAGTTGTCTCCAACTTGCGGCAACCCTAAGATGAACCTATCACAGAGTTTTCTGGGGCTGGGAGTGTGTGATGCACCCAAGATTACCCAGTGGGTTTCCATGGCTGAGCAGGGAATTGAATCCTATCCTCCAGGGTCATAGTCCAGTGCTCCAACCATTGTAACACATTGACTCTCGACAAAGATACACACATGTATTCATTTTTATGGGGGAAAAATCTGCCCAAAGCATTCCGCCTTTCTAGGCAAACAAATAATGGCATCCGTATCATTATTTCCCTGCTTCAACTTTTTTTCTTAATTATACTCAAGCCCCTTGGTCCAGTTAGTGTAACTTTCTCATTGCTTAGTGAAAATTAGCATTCTGGTTAATTAGAAGAAAATCCTTTGCTTAAGAAATGAAAACAGCTATTTACAGCTACTAAATCAAATAGTTTCTCTTTGGGGGCAGGCTACTTTGTGGATTTGACTGTTTAAAGTCATCATTCACTTTGTGGTGTAGCAGTTTGAGCACTGGATTACAACCCTGGAGGCAAGGTTTCACTTCCCCGCTCAGCCATGGAAACCCACTGCGTAACCTTGGGCACATTACACATGCTCAGCCCCAGAAAACCCCATAATAGGTTTGCCTTAGGGTCACCATAATTCAGAAAGGACTTGAAGACACACAATAATGCATTGTTATAAATCCTTCTGTCAGTGTAACACATAGTGTGTCTGCTCCCCATAACACTGAATCCATGGGTAGACCATGGAACTGGGAGGAAGTTTTCTGGCTTTTGCAGTCACCCCAACTAAGTATTATTTTTTTAAAAAAAAAAAATCTAAGCAGTGAAGAATGTAAAGCACCAGTATAAAAGTCAATAAAATGTCTTAGGAAATAATAAGCATAGGCTTCAGCAACAAGCACCAGGAAAAGTGTGAGCAAAGGTGCGCAGCCAGTATTCTATATAGTTTAGTATACTTAAGTAAATCACCCCTCCTGGCCCACCTCTCAAACCTGATGGAAATGTCATTCACCCATCCTCCTTTCCCCATGCAGCTGATGCTCCTTAAAGAATGTTGAGGGGAGTCACAATTGTGGCAATAGCACCATAGTCATGACTAAGTAGCAATTGTTAATACAGAAGAATTGTCTAGATTTACTCATCTGTAGCTGTTCAGTATTCATGGTTGCCACTGCTTACACTATTGTTATGGTAGCAATTTCTCCGTAACCTAGTTTACCAACCCTAAGCTGAATGAGGACAAGGAGGTCCATTCTGGGAGCAATTGGAGGATGGTTGAATGACACTGCCATCTGTGGGGGTTTTCGGTGGGGGGGAATCACACCAGGAAAGTTTACTTAGTTAAGTATAGTCAGCCCTCCACACTTGCAGGTTTCGCTTTTGCAGATTTGATTATTCACAGATTATCTGTTGTCACCCCTGCTGCCTCTCTATGCCATTTTTAATAGGGACTGCAAGCCATGTGAGACTGAGAAACTGCAGACGAGGCTTCTAAGTCCCTACTAAAAATGGTGTGGGGCCACAGTGGAGGTGGCAGTAAGCCCTACCAGCCACACACTTCTGCCTTATGAAGGAACCCTGATGCCTCAAGGGAATTGGGTTGAATATGGTGATCATACTTTTTTGTGTGTTAAATATGGTTTGGGAGGGCCTAGAGCTATTCACACTTTTTTCACTTTCACAGGGGTCACTAGGCCCCCAGCAAATGTGGAGGGATGACTGTATACTATGCATACTTAGCTAAGTAGCTGATTCAGGATACTGGCTGGTGTACTTATTAGATGTTGCAAACACAACACAGAAGTCCTTCATGTACAGCTGAGAAATACATTATAAACATTTGGAAAAGTTAAGAGTCAGGTGGAGGTTTGTTAAAACTGGTTCATGCCAAGTGAGTGCAAAAATATACATCAGGGTGGGGAACCTCTGGCTCTCCAGATGTTGTTTGACTCCACTTCCCATCAACCTCATAGAAGCAGTAGTAGTTAAACATTCACTCCAGCTATAATGTCACTTCCAGTTTCAGATTTGAGGGACTAGACTGTCTCTGCTGAGAATCTGCCGTTACTTGTTTCAGCATCCTAGTAATATAGCTATGCTCATGTGGGGTGTATGGATTGTCAGAAAGACAAATAAGGCTGCCTATCCCTTTTGATTATGCTGGCATAGAACACACTAGGAGACAGGTGGAGGAGGAGACAGTGTTTCTAAATTAAACCCTTTATCTCCTATCATAAAGATCAATTATTCTGATATATTAATAGTCCTGATCATTATTTTATGTGCCTTGAAAAAAAACTAGAATCACTATATAATAGAAATTTTGACACTCTACTTGAAAGAGCAAGGATTCTGTGTGGGAATTTTAAAAAGAAAACTCAGTTAAGCTGCTCCTTATTTAATTTAAAGGTGACTCTCCACTATAAACCAATAAGCAAAAGATAACAACCAACTCTGCTGAGTAGAAAAATTTCAGAGCTTGGAAAGAAAAAATTTATATATGGTTCCAAGTCCAACCACCCGCACAGTTAGTTGTTATTATAGTTTAAAATTTTTAAATTAATTTGCCTTTCCCATATCTGTAAAGTAACCGGTTATTTTTTTGTTATTTTTAAAAATCAGAATGCTACAAGCAACTGATCTGTGGTTTAGAAAACAAACAAACTCTCCTCCCATTTACCTCATTGTTGCCTTTATACTAACAACAGGCATCAAAAGTCAGCAAATGAATAACACAAAATTCCTTCTCCGCATAAGAATGAGAGTAACTAAAACATTACAAGAACAGTGGCTTCATTAAGTTAAAATTGCAATGTATTTTACTTGCACTGTTGAGGAAAAAAGCTAATTACAAGGTATATCTGACTAAATAATTCGAAGCAGAAAGAAATGTAGAGTGTTTGAAAATTATCTTTACAATTTCATTTTTATATAGGATTGAAATTGTAAAGATAATTTTCAGACACCCTGTACTGTGTCACATTCCTTTGGTTTCTGGTGCATAAAAACCCTGTGGTACATAAAAACACAGTCATGCCCAGTAAAAGCTATTTTAAATGGCCTGTTCCCTCAAAGTCACTGCCTCTGGAATAAATTACCTTTGTCAAGTCTTATTAGAGCTAAATGCACTGTTAATTGGCAAAAATATTTTGTCTAACCTATCAAATTAGCAGAATACTTTAATGATCTTTTTTCTTCACAGCACAATTCTATTCAAACATCATTTACTACACTTCATTAAGTCAAGAGCTCTGGTTAAAAACTTGATCCAATGTGCACACACACACACACACACACACACATATATACAACAATAGCCATGATGGCATTTATTAGGATCAAACAATTGCTCTACATATGAGGCAGCCAAATAAGATTGAAAGTCAAAATGTCAGTCAGCTTGTATGTAGGAACTCTGTGACTGGATCAGCCCATGAAAAATGTTTTTGCTCTAAGGAAGTTGTGACATAGCTTGTCAGTTGTGACATGTCCTCCCCCTGATACAACCTCTTGAGCCAAGTCCTACCACCCTCACTACTGGAGCTGCTATTAGCAAAGTGGAATACATATAGTAAAAACGTGCAACCTATGTCTTGCCAGAGGTTGCTGGACTAAAGCTCACAGCATCCTCACTAGGGATGATAGGTGTCAAGACTCTAATGACATCTGAGGAGTCACAGCCTGTGCGCCCCATGCTCAAACACTGTTGGAGTGACTGAATTGAGCACCCCTCCCTCCCAGTGAAGATGCTTGATGAAAAAGCCAATGAAGCTTTGAAAGCTTACAGAATGTATTTTATGCTTTGGAAATTGGACCAATAAAAGTTTCACTACTTGTGGATTTTGGATTTTGTTGTATTTTGCTTATACAGCCAACACGGCTACACCTTAATTTTTTTCCCCCTGGATTTCTTTTTTTTTAAACAAATATGTACATCTTTTAGTAATACAACATATAGTGGTAATATCTTCTTACAACAATTTCACATATTTACAATATTTCTTCCTAGCTTTTTTTTTGGTAAGAGCTAATAAATATTATTCATTTTATAACACTAACCCTCTATTTGTCATCAATTACCTCTTATATATTGATCCAGCATTCCATTGATCTTGTCAATTAACTGTATTCTTACATCTTATCATTATGCTCCTAAATTAATCTAACTCTAGTTTTTAATTTACATTAGAAATATTTACTTTTATTATATGTATTTGTTTGTTTGATGTTTACTCTTTGTCGTTTTTTTTTCTTATTTCTTTTATGTAGATAAGATAGCTTATATTACTGTCTGGTTCAGAAAATAAGAGTTTACAGGACCCCAGTCTTTCGCAATCTTCTCATCAGTTTGCCCTCTAAGTCTCTGTGTTAAGTTATCTGCTAACCTAATTTCGTATAAGCTTTGTGTCCATTGCTCAATGTTTGGTATTTTTTCCTTCTTCCAAAGCTTTGCATACTCAATTCTAGCTACTGTTATCATGTATAGTAGAATCTTTGAGTACTTCTTCTGCGTGCTTTGATCCAGTGTGTGCAGCATATTCAACAGATAGATTTCTGGTTCTTTAGAGAATTTCACTTGAAGAATTTCTTCAATCTTATTATGTATAGTATTCCAGTATCTCTTTGCCTGCTTACATGTCCCTCATAGGTGGTAGATTGTACCTACCTCCTCTTGACATTTCCAACATTCCCGGATCCTGTTTTATAGATTTTCTGAAGTTTATAAGGGGTCATATACCATCTATTAAAGATCTTCAGGTAATTGTCTTTTAGGTTTTGGGCCGCTGTAAATTTTTGTGTGAACTTCCAACTTTGTTTCCAATGTTCCAATCTTATTGGGTGACCAATATTCTGCACCCATTTGATCATTACATGTTTTAGCGTTTCATCTTCTCTCTTGTATATCAAAAGTCTTTTATATAATTTGGCAATTATATGTGGTGGATTTTCTTGCATAATTTTTACTATTTCATGTTGGATATTGAATCCAAACATCTTCCAATCAATTTGAAATCTTTTTGATAATTGTCTGTAAGAGAACCAACTCAAAGTTACTCCTTCTTTTTCCGAGTCCAATCTGTCCTTTATATCTATTGTTCCGGCAGTACATTGTTTAATTAAATCTTCGTATCTAAGCCATTTCGTTTTTCCTGGATTTCAAGATACCAAATTTAGCTGGAACAGAGGAATCCCAGACAAGAAGGAACCAAAGGATTGGGGCTTTACTACTACTACTACTACTACTACTAATAATAATAATATCCCGCCTCTCCCGACGGATCGAGGCGGTACTACAACAGTACATTGAATACATTAAAAGCAATTAAAACATGACCCATGTGTAAGCTACAGACTCAAAGAGTAAACTTCCAACAAAGGCAAAATTCTTTCACTGGAGTACAATTTGGCATGTTTTACCTGAACAGCACCCAAAAGTTTTTCCGGATATGATAGTGAAAAGACTTCTTGAGAAATTCAATGTTCTGTGCCTAAGAAAGGAGTAATGTCCCTGTCCTTTACATAGGGCAGGTACAGCTGGATCTCAAGAAAAGTTACTTTTCTGTTGCTAATGGAGATGAAATTTTATTACCTGTCTTTTATTATTCTTTGTTCCTAGTTATCACATGGCCTGCACCAAAATCCCCCCACACCATCTTAGCTGACACATCTAACAAAATGGTGGCCTGTGACTCTAACATCACCACCACTTTTTTCTCCTGTATCTTTGCCTAATGAAGAAGCCACTGTAGATTCAAAAGCTTGTATAATGTATTTTATACATTGGAGTGGTCCAATAAATGTATCTCGGCTTGTGGATTTTGGATTTTGGATTTTGTTGTATTTTGGTGCATGATCAACTCTGTATTTTTCTCCCTCCCATGCCATTGTCCTGATCCAAATGTTAGGGGGATGGCCACAATGGAAAAATTCCTTTGGGATACATAGTCTGATCTGTCATATAACATGCAGTTTTGACCATACTGCCTTTATGAGAAATGCATTTCTCTTATGCTTGTTATTATATGTGTTGACTCCACCATATGGTTAACCTGTCACAGATTTTGTCTTGACTAGTGTTAAAACTACAGCATTTCATTGCACTCTTGTCTTAGAAGTACATATAAAATAAGATTGTAATTTTTTAAAAAAAAGACCAGGATTATTCCTTCACTCACATTTATATCCCAGCAAATCTGCATAATATTAAGTTTGCCAGAATCCATGTATAACCTGTCTTGAAGACTGAGAAAATCTCTAAAAGTTCCCCCACTGCCTTTAATAATTACAGCTAGATAATGAATGTATCCATATTGCAAAACTATAGCAGCTTGACACCACATTATCCTCAATGGCTCCATTCTATACAAACCTGGGATTTTTCATTTGTAGTCATTAGAATTCTCTACTGCTTCCTCCTGAATTACAATATGAAAGCCATCAGGAAGTGAATTCTAAGTACCTCTTGAAATGCATCTTCAAATCAACATTTACTTATGGTGATCCTCTCACAAAGTTTTTTTTTTTTTTTTTTTGGCAAGATTTAATCTTTGCCTTCTTCTAAGGTTGGGAGAATATGACTTGTCCACCTATTGAATTTCCATGACTCAGTGGAGATCTGAGCACTGGTATCCAAGAGTTATAGAGGTTTGAGCGCTGGACTGGAACTCTGGATGATCATAGTCTGAATTCCTGCTCAATCATGGAAAATCAATGGGTGACTCAGTCACACTCCCTCAGGCTTAGAGGACAGCAATGGCAAACCTCCTTTGGATAAATCTTGCCAAGCAAACTCTGGGATAATTTCACCATAAGTCAGAGTCAGATCGAAAATAATGACAACTAGAAGGTAAACCAGAGAGCCCTAGGAAGCAAAAACACAGCAAGTTTTCCAACCCAGATCTGCAGAGGATTTTGAATTTTTAAAAATCACATTTTTCCCAAAAGGTAGGAGATTAGCAGCTCTCGAGCTTCACAACAGTCTTGGAGCCATACATGGCCTATAGAATACATTTTCCCTACAGCTGGTATTAATGTTTAAAATATACAGTATGGCTGGCCCTTCACATTTGCTAGGATTAGGAGCACAAGACCCCCCCCATCAAAAGTGGAAAAATCACAAATATCAAAATGTGTGGTGTGTGTGTTTGTGGGAAGGGGGCCAGGGCCTGGTGGAGAGAATGTGCACTCAGAGTATAAACTAAGACAGGGAAAGGAGAAGAAAAGAGAGTGGGTCAGCCTGGCGGCCCTGTATTACCTCTCTCACACACATCTCCTTCCTTGGGTGTGGGAGCATTGAGAGAGGGTTTACAGAGCTGAGAAATTGGGCTGCAGGCTGTCCTTAGTTCATCAGACAGTGGCTAGTGGAGGAGGAGGAGGAGGAGGAGGACCAGAAGTGAGTTTTTAAAGGACTGCATGACCAGATCAAAGCCACCAAGAAGGAAAATTTTTCCAGAAAAGAAGTGCCTGAGGTAAAGGAAAAGGACTGAAGAAACTTGCAAATAATCAAATCCACAAATGTCAGATCCCACCAATGTGGAGGACTGACTATATACATTATTCCTTACATCATCATCATCATCATCATCACCACCACCACCACAACCTCCACCACCATTTTGTTTTGTTACTTTTTCTACTTCTGGTTTCAGAGGAAAAATGGAGACGTGTAAGTGGCAGAGGGATCCCAACAGAGTAAAGATCACTAGACTATATTTATAATTTTTTAAGTTATTGCATTTATTTTTAGATGAGTGGAAAATAGCACACAGCATTCGTTATCAGACACTGTAGCATCCTGACCTCTTCAAATCCTTTCAAAGAGTTAACAAAATACCAGCAAAAGGAGAAGCTCTGGATATAATTTGTTTAGATTTTCAAAAGGCTTTGGATAAAGCCTGTCAGAAGAAGCTATCAAAGCTATCAAAGGTTTTCTTCCAGATCTTTATCTCTTTTGCTTCCTTGGACCCAATTTTTCAGCTGCTGCTCCTGAGGAAATCTTTTAACTATCAAGCTGAGATGCTTGGTACATTCAAACATATAAATACAAAACAGATGACCTTCATGTGTTCTAACTCACTCATAGTTGGTTACTTTCTGAACTTAGCCAGCAAATTCTATATTCCTTCTAATCTCAGTTTCACCCAAAATTGTCTACGAATACTGATTCTGTTTCCTTCTTGCTGATAAACAATCATTGGCACAATAATAGAACACAGGATTAAAGGCATTGTTTCTTAAGGCTACTCATGTGTCTCACCACTAAAATCTAACTTTGCAGTGAATTCTAGAGCTTTGAAATGTTACCTTTTTTGAACTGCAGCTGGCAAGTGATCAACCTGACAGGGAGAATCTGGCAGTGTATTTCACTGTCAAGCTCCAAAGCAGTCTATTCCACTGCCAAATTGCTCCATCAGGTTTGTTTAGGTGGGATTTCTCTTCCTGTAGTCTGAAGCCATCGCTCTGTGTCCTAGTCTCCAGAGCAGCACAAAACAAGCTTGCTCCATCTTCCATATGCAATCCCTTCAAATATTGAAACATGGCTATCATGCCACCTTTTAACCTTTTCTTCCTGGTGTTAAACATACCCAGCTCCTTAAGCCACTCCACATAGGACATGGTTTCCAGGCCTTTTACAACATTGGATGCCCTCCTCTGGACACCTTCCAGCTTGTCAACATCCTTCTTAAATTGTGTTGCCCAGAACTGAACACATTATTCCACATGAGATCTGGCCAAAGTAGAATACAGCGGTACTACTACTTCCCTCAACCTAGACACTATGATCCTATTAATACAGCCTAGAATTGCATTGGCTTTTTTAGTTGAGATATCACATTGTTGACTCACGTTCAGCTTGTGGTCTACTAAGGGAGCCCTGGTGGTGCAGTGGTTAAATGCCAGTACTGCAGGCCACAAGGTTGTGAGTTCGATCCTGCCAGGCTCCAGGTTGACTCAGCCTTCCATCCTTCTGCAGGTCGGTAAAATGAGTACCCAGCTTGTTGGGGGCATGTATAGAAATACATGCTATTTGTAAGTTGTTCACTGCCTCGATCCATATGGAGAGGCGGGATACAAATAAATAATAATTTAAAAAATAGACTCCTAGATCCCTTTCACATGTACTATGGTCTAGCTAGCTCTCACCCATCCTATATCTGTGCATCTCAATTTTTTTCTGTCTAAGCAAAGTACTTTACATTTCTCTTTATTAAAAATCATTTTGTTAGTTTTGACCCAGCTCTCTAATCTGTTAAGGTCATTTTGAATTCTGATCCTATCCTCTTGGATATTAGCTATCCCTCCTAAATCAGTGTTATCGGCAAATTTTATACATATGCCCTCTCTTTCCTCATCCAAGTCATTCATAGATATGTTGAATAGCACTGGGCTTAGGACAAAACCCTGTGGCACCCCACTAGTCACTTGTCTCCAGGATGAAGAAAACTTTCCACTGGTGAAAAAGGAGGAGGAGGAGGAGGAGGATCAGCAGCAGCAGCAACAGCAGGCATTGGTGAGTACGTTAAAGAAGACCATACAAATATTAGACTAATTTGTGGAATGAACCTTTTATTTTTCCTGTTTTAAAAGACACACCCTGAGACTCTCATTTACACCAATTTTATGGAAAGTTTCCATTTCCTTCTATGTTTACATCACTGGCTATGCCATGGGGGACTGACCAAGTCTTCGAAACCGCAATGTAAGGAGTAGCTAGGGTTTATCAAGGCTAAATATCTAGGCATTCTGGTAGTTTTCTCAGGAACTCTGTAGAAGAGATAGGAGGGAAGGATAGTAATAAAACAGGGAGGAGGGGAAGGGATGAAAGTCAAGGAGCACTTTGCTACATCATTTAGAATTGGAAAAGGCAGCTGTGAGATGGGGCACATTTATTCCCCCGAACAGGATGTTGGAGAGGCACCCCCCTTTTTTTATTTTTTTAAACTAAAATTGTCCCTCATGTCTCTAGAGTCAAGGGTATATAAACAGCTTCTTTGGCTTATTGGGCTAGTAAGCCGAGAGTGGGAATCCTTTTGAGGACTCCTTGATTTGTCCATCTAAGCTACTTAGCCTGAGAAATGGCCCTCAAGGCCTTGTAGAAGGTGATTTTATGGATCATTTTTTGCCCTTAAACTGATCCTGGGTTCCAAGACAGGATGGGTCAGAGGCACATGGTATAAAAGGATTAAAATTAAAACTGAGTTTCCAATCATTTCCCCTGTTAATAATAAATTTGACAAATTAAGTTTCAAAACATCTGGAGTGAAGTTCACTCTTTGAGATGGAAAAGAGTTAAGTAAGAAAATACACTGTGATGGAATCTCTATCGAGTCTGGCCCCACAATCCTTGACTCTTATCACTCACTTTGCCCTTTTACCTCAAGATCTCTCCTTGGATTTGGCCCTCAGGCCTCAAGGTGACAAGTAGATCCATTGATCAGTAGGTTCAGTGTGGTAAAGTGTGACCAGTTCTCCTTGGTAATTATTCAATTAAAATATTTGGATAGAGACGTAGAAAATAAAAATAGGAGAGATTTATTTTAACAGATAAAATAAACATCTAGCATTGTGATGGTTCCCTACATAGTACACAGTACCACCTTGGTTTCAAAGAAAATGTCACTTTTCCTTGAACTTTGTCCACATTTCAGCTTTCAAAAATCCTATTCAAATCTTGTCCATTCCTCTCTTCCTATTTCTATTTCTATTTCTACCTGAAAGTATTTCTGTTTCTGACAAGTCCTAACTAACCATTTAACCAACAAGCTTCTAGGTTATATCCCTTTCCCCCATAAACAAGATGGCTTCTTGTCCAACTTGTCAGCTTGTCACCATACCCACAAGTATTTCATTACTATTGCTATTCACACATACAACCTGCTCATTCATAACTATAAAGTTCTGTTCTGTTCCTAGTCACTTTCATTCCATGCATCTGATGAAGTAGACTTAGGCCCTTTCCACACGTGGAGGAAGAAACAGGGTAAAACGTCCTGAAACGGAGCTTACCTGCAACCAGGTAAGTCCGTTGCCATGCGGGGCAGCACGAGTTCGCTGCTCCACACTCCTCGGCATCATGCAGCATCCAAAATGGCGGCTTACGACTGGCGGAGGCTCTCCACCAACTGGAGAAGCTCGTCAGCCCGAAGCCCACCCCCAGCAGGTCTACAGGCATGCACTTGTGCGCACCTGCAAATCTACACCGGGCACTGTGACGGGGCTGCACGGGGCTGCACGCCCCATGCTTTTTAAAAACCTACTCAAAAGTGGGTTTTAAAAAGCACGTGGTGCCACCACTTCTGGTCACTCCAGTGCGGATTTGGGTGTGGAACTACGCTAAAGTAGTCTACCCCAATCCATTTTACAGTGTAGACAACCTCCATCAGAGGTCGTGCTACACCGTTTTATTACCGCCGTGTGGAAAGGGCCATAGTCTACAAAAGCTTATAATACCAACTTCTTTCAGACTCAAAGATGCTACAGGATCCCTTTGCATTCTCTATAGAGCTTGGGAAGTTAATTTTTGCAAGCATGACTCTCAGAATTTTGTAGCCAGCATGGTCAATAGGTATGCTAGTTATGGGATTATGAAAGTTGTCATCCAAAAATGTTTTTTGTTCCTTTAGAAACATAGGGCTGTGTTTGTTTTTTCCCCCTAATGCTGCAGAGACAGAGTTTTTTTTAAATCTCTACTAGTGGTTCCCAGCCTGTTACAGGTGCTATTGAAAACTGTGTCCCCATGGCTGGATGCTGAAACATATGTTATACCATCTTTCACTGATATCCCAAGTCTCATCACCAAATGATTTCTACTCTAGAGGAAATTGGTTGTGAAATGATTGTCATCATAATTAAACACCATTTTGATTATCAAGTTTTTACCCTTGTGAGATGCCTGCTGTTTTTCATTATCTTTACTTTCACTCCATGTCGCCATAGTATAACAGCAAAAGTATTCACTTTCAGTGGCTGGATAACTGCTAACCATAACACATGAATGGGATCCTTCCATTCTTATTGCTTACTTGAACACATCAAATGATGATGGCATTGCAGTCATATCCACTAATGTATGCAGTTACAAATATAGACTGACAGAATGTTCTGGCGTAATGAGCAATCTCTATTTAACCAACAGTACCACATTAATTTGCAAAATGTCATTTAAAAGGCCATAATGCCTTTGGTTCTCTAATTTTGTTAATAATTCCGGGTCAATTTTTAACATTTCAAGCAATTCTCACACTATATTTCATATGCATTTTGCCAGAAATAAGAACTAGCTAAAATTACACTGAGATTTGCCAACAAAAATGAGCAACTTGATTGAATTTATCTTTTAACTTAACTGATTGATTTAGGTTGGAATTTGAGCATTAACTTAAATTCTAGAATTAAGTTAGCCAATAAGTGGCTGATTAATTGATTAAATGATAGTGCTAATGAACCATCAATGTTTACATTATTTAAAGCAGGTTCTTCTTCATCCTAATTCTCTTTGATCTTTTGGAAAATTTCTTCTTCCTTTTCTTGGGCCCTTTTCGCATGGGCCTCCTGTCGCGCGACAGCCCCATGAGCCTTGCAGGAGTGGGAGCGTCGCTCCGCACGACGCACTCCCACTTCCGCCGGGCTCACGGGGCTGAAGCGGCGCGAGCGCGGGTTTTTTGATTTTCACTTCGAAGTGAAAATCACCCATGCTCGTGCAACGCTCCCGGTGCCCGCGCGCACTTACCTCTTGTGTGGAGCGTCGGGGAGGTGGCCGGGTCGCGCTTCCTTCCCTCCGCCCCTGCGGAAGGAAGGGGCGGGGCGCTAGTGCAACGGACGCGACACCTCCTGCTTCATGCGCACGCGGAGGGGCAGACGTGACAAGCTCCTTTCTCGCGCGCGTGGGGGGGATGGACGGGACAGGCTCCTTTCTCATGCGCGCGGGGGGACGGACGGACACGCGAGCCGCCGCCGCCTCCGGGAGGCTGCTGCTTCCCCTCTCATTCCTTCGCCTGCGGAAGGAAGGAGGGGGAAGCGGCAGCCTCCCGGAGAAGGTTTCTTGCGCGAGCCGCCCTCCCCCGCTCGCGCTAGAAGCCTTAATGCGAAAAGGGCCTTGGTCTCTAAGGTGAACTATAAGGCTCAGGTGACAAGATCCAAGCCACTTAATTGTAATGCATGATTAATGTGTGACAATTTAGTCAATTCCAGGGTTAAACCATTTTAAACTGACCAGTAGTAAGGGCAGCTTGGAAGGAGCGTTCTTCTTCTTTGTATCCAGATAATGTTCTGGTATCATACATCACATGGAAACTCTTCATCTGTCCCAAGAAACTGAATTTTAAAGCTTTTAATGCTGAAAATTTTGCTGGGACTGTTTCAAGCCAGACATTTCTCATTGCCAACTTTGCAGCCTAGGGATAGACCAATAAATTATAGAGTGTAACCTAATGTAACCTATAGAGTAAAGCATATAAGATATAATACAAGAAACTGTATGTACAAGAGTGTGCGTATATACACACCAGTAAGAACCTGGCAGCTGCTTAAGTCTGGGAAAACACATACTCAAATGTCAACAAAGCATGTTTAGAATAAACTCACACTGTGGATGTGAACAGATGTGACCTGTAATAACCTTTACCCCATGTAACATGTTCATATGTAATCAAGATAAGAGGCTCTCCAGTAGATTGGAATGAGACTAACCAGTAAAGGGCGCTGTGATGGCTAATGTAATCCATACAGCCAGCAGCCAAAGACTCCAAATGTACATCAGGTGGAGTCATGGAGAAGATCTGGATAAGTGTAAGGTACAGTGAACACCTTTGTTTTATTTTGATTGGATAACTGATTGCCTGGGTGATGTTAAGGAGAGAATAAAAGGAACTAAGATAGAGCCACAGATCAGACTACCCTGGGCATGTCTCCACCAATCAAGACTGCTGGCTCTGACAGCTAGACTGTTCCTGATAGACTGATAACCTGCCCAGACATCCTGAAAGAGAATAATGGTAAGACAAACATCTAGGTTACATCTATAAATAGATGTTGTTCAGACTTAACAATGCTTAAAAAGATTAACCCTTGAATGCCTGGTTAGAGATGAGTAGTTCCTCAATAGATGAGAATATATACCTAAATGGATGAGCAGTTAAGTTGAATGTTTAATATGGCAATGTTACTCTATGGGTTGATTTACAAAGTCTGTTAAAGAGAGACTCAGTCCTTATGAAAGTGTAATGCCCTAATAGTCATATGATGTATTGCAATGAATGTATGATGACTTACATGCAATGCAATGTAAAAAGATGAAAGCAAGCATCTAGAAATTGATATGTCTGTGTTTCTCCCTCAGTGGAAGAAATATGTTTGTACATCTATGACTGCTTCTAATAAATAGCCAAAAAGGGTTACTGACCAGCCTGCTCATTTTCCCATATAAATATCCTGAGATTCCAATACTTTAAAAATGCTTAAGTTCAGTGTTGATTTTAACTGGGCCTGTCTGGTCAACCACTATCATGAATTGGGCATTCAGGTGGTCAGAAGGTGATAATGGAACCCCCAGATGAGCTGAAAAATGGCCTAGACCCTCAATCCCTCCATTTTAGGAGATGGGATGGGGAACCAGGCCTGTTTCAGGACCAAAACACAGATATCCATAAGCTTTAAAAGGAGTGGAAAGGGAAAACAAGAAAATAGTTTTGGTTGGGCAGGTGAGAAATGGGGTTTACAGAACTACTTCCTCCTCTCCCAAGCTCAAAAGAGGGGAGTGGAGGTGAATTAAAATCACATATGGCACTTTTCAGTTTCATTCTGGTACAGTAAGGCTTTTAGTACAGGCATTTAACTTCAGTTTAGATGACAATTTCACATGAACTTCATAGTTTTCTCCACATTTAATGTAAAAGGAGGTGAAGCAGATTTTTTGCTTATTACCAATTAACTAAATTCACAAACCCTTTGCAAATGATTCCCATGTTTCCGCATGTTACCTCTTTCAGTTTTTTGAATGATGCAGCTAGGCTGAATATCAAGGGTACTAGCTCAAGCCCTTAAAGGTAGATTTCAGAAAGAGAAGTCAAAGATACTGCCATGGAATTTCTCTCTGGGTTATCATGAAGGAGATGAAGCACTGGTGTTCTCTGTTGCTGCAGAGGGCTTTAAAACCAACAGGTGGGAGCTTCAGGGAAGATGATTTTGGTTAAATTAACTATTAGGAAAAATGTCCTAACAGGGAGAGCTATTTGGAAGTGGAGCAGACTGCAAATTACTATTATTGGCTGGAATTCACTACTGCAGTTACTAATGCATAACCCAGAGTTACACATTCATAACTGATTCATATTCACAATCCATAAATATTCATTAATGTAGCAAATTCATAGGGATTGTAAAAGTCTTGCAATTCAGACTTACCAGCGGATAGCCACTGTAAATGACAGGGTCTGTTCTCCTGTCAGGGTGTAGAAGACTGACATGTCCACTCCCCTTCCTCCGGTGATCTCTGGTATGAGAAGGAATTACAATAGGGATCCTGCTTCTGAGTGCTATACCAGAGATTGCTCATGGGAGGATGGTGGACATGTCAGTCTACTGCATCCTGATGAACAAGAGAACAGATGTTGTTGTTCACAGTGACTGCTGGCTGGTAAGTACGATGGGAGGGGGATAGGGCAAGCAAATGCTACCTAGCTATGTAACCAAGGTAGTTGCATAGCTAAGTAGCTGATCTAGATCTTGGCCTGTTGTTGTTGTTGTTGTTATCATCATCCCTCAAGACAGCTTTCAAAATAAAAATGGTAGATCCTCCTTTGCTTGCAGATAAATCCCTCAGATTTAGTTTTTTCCTTTTTATGGCTTCTTGTCATTCCAAATGAAAAGGTTTTTTTCTGGACAGTATTACAAAAGAGAAGCTCCCATTCAAATTTACTAACGTGTGCCTGCTATTTGTAAAAACTGTAGCATTATTAAAGGAATTTTCATAGCAATACCGGATATCTACAGTTTATTTGTTTCATCACTCAAGGAAGACTGCACATAGCAGCATCTTACAAAACACAATCTGAAAACATTTATTGTCCACAACTGCTTTTGTTGTAATCAGATGCTTCAGTCATTTAGGTGTTACAGACTAACACGGCTACACCACTGGAAATCTAAAAACAACCATAAAATATAATCAATGGAAACACATGGCTATAGCTACAGAAACTCCAGAGAGAAACACCAAATTCAGATGTTGCCATGCTGACCGTAAGAGAAATTGCCAAGTTCAAATTGTGGTAGTACCTTTGTCAGCACCACCACCACCCCACCAAAAAAAATCCCCACAAATCTGTGCAGGCTTTCAATACTCACCATGTTCATTCTTCAGAGAAAGATGTCACAAAGAGCAGGAAGGAGGAAGAGTAATTCAGGGGAGGAGTTTGGAATGAGTTAAAGTCATGTACTCTGCATACTGTGCTATGATGTTACAGGTGAGCAATAACAGGCTTCCAAAAAGGGCTACTCAGGATATGGATTTCATTGTCAATGGCCCCAGGTGTTCCTGGGAACAAGGAAAACAATAGAAGGCAATAAACTTATGATGATGTTCTTACATTGACTACTTTCATCTGTGTAACTAAATAATATCCCCTGGATTGATCCCCACCCACCACTCACCTTAAGAACCAGCAACTGGATTGGGCAAAGGAGATCCTTTCAGCTTCTGACTGGGGTGGAAGAAGGATTACATTTCTACCCTCCTCCCACCAGTAGAAGCTGTGAAGGTTACAAATAGGACTCACGATAGGGGTTCAGCTTCTGATTGTCACAGCCTCACTTGCTGGTGGGAAGAGAGTGGAGATATCCCCCTACTGGCACCCCAATTGGAAGCTGAATAGATTTCATTCACATGATGCAGCTTCTGGATCTGATGTCAAACTAGAGGATTGGGCTAGGAGACATTACTTAATTACTCAAATGTAACTAAGTAGCCAATGTCAAACATTACTGTAAGTTTATTGCCTTCCGTTGGCAATATAGGCTGCTGGATCTTAATGTAGGTTGGGTGGCATTTGTGTAATTTTGCAGGAAGACTACATAGTCATATCAAATAAAGACCAGCCATACGTCTGTAACTCTAGGTTACCAATCTGTAACTGCAATAGTGAATGCCAGCCATTGATTCCCCATTTTGAAAGTACAAACCACCACCTTGAAAATTCAAAATATTTCCGCCTGCCCCCACTTGAGGAAAAAGGCAGAGGATTCCAACATTGGAAAAGAAACAGTGAGCATGTTTATCAAGATTACCCTTATTATTTACACTTACACAGAAAAGGCCCTATTAGGAGGTGGCATGTACTTTTTTCCACCTTCCATTTGCCTCCTCTAAAATGTTCTCTTCCTTCCATTTGTATTTTGACAGTGAATTCTCAACAGCTAAAATTTTCTCTGACACTTACAAGGCATAATTTTGTAGCTTAACCTTTGACGTTTTTAGCGGTGCATCTCTCTGCTTGAAAGCATTCCTTGCTGCACTCCTTATGACCTATTTTGTGCTGCTTCACAATAAGAAAGATATGCCATTTGCCTCAGCAGTGTTGCCAAGCTATAATAAAGCATGTTTATAACCAATTTTATTATTTGTATGCTCTTATTAAAAGGAGCATATCAACCGCTGAGAACACAGTGTTCTTTTGAAACTCCCTTTTCGTAACACCAACATTTGTAGACAATATGGGGAAGTATGCAATTTGCAAAATTACAGTAACTGTAGTTATGATTAGATTGAGAAGTCATAAAGCAGCAGAGACTTCTCACCCCACAGAGTGTGCCTCCCTTTTCACCATGCTGCATGTATCAGCCTCTGTTTAGTGTTGTGCTTTCCATGGCATTAGCTCAGAAACTAATGGGCTGATCTGGTGTGAGGCTGGTCTGTGCAGCAACCCCAATTTATGATGCCACAGTGGACCTGCTGGAAAACTGTCCATTGCAAAGTTACTGCAATCAGCACTATCTGTTCACTAGTGGGGAATTCCTTTGCCAGCATGCCACATGGCTGCTTGGATGAACTGCTGTAGAACTCATAGACTGTATGGGCTCCACTGCTGGCTCCTTTCCTATCCCTCGCAACATGAAGCACATGAAAGTCTCAAATAAACATAAGTCTAGGCTTGTGCCCCAAGCAGTGCATGCTTAATAAAAACAAGTGCAATAAAAATTCCAACATTAATCAAATCACAGAAGCAGCAGCCATTACAAGAGGACAAAATGCTGTAAAAGTCATAAATGACAAATGCTGTTGGGGATCCTTAGGCAAAGGCAACCTCAAAGGCATCAAAAGAACATGAAATATCATGTGAACTTTTCCTATTAAACTTCTGGACATCCTAATTGTATTCTTGTGTCACAGAATTGGGGCCCTTCTCCCACTCAATGCTGACTTCTGCCCTTGAATAGGAGATAGGAACTCCCCAGGTTCCATTAATTAAATGCTGCTGCCACCACCCACTGAATTAAATCCCTATTTCAGCAGCACAGTGGTATTCTGCAAGGGAGCCACCAATCCCTAAGCTTCAGAGATCCTTTTCCTTCCCCCACCCTGTCTAGGAGAGAGGAATCCTATCTATATGTGTCACCGAAAAACACGTGGGAATGGAGAGAAGCAGGGGGTTCTTTACAGGAAACCATTTATTCTAAGAACAGTCAATAAAGATAACAAAAGATATCACCATACATGGGAGACATTCCTGCCAGGTTCGCTTGATATTTACAAATCACAAATAGTATCCTATATCAGCTAGAGTTTTCAAAAGAACAGAAATCCTAATGTGACTAATTAAGTAACATTCTAAGCTACACACATCATTGGCCAGTTTCTGAGATGGTGTGCAAAGGTGAGACCAACTTGGTCTACCTGCAACCTGCAACCAGCCCCTCTGGTTGGTGTCTTGGATGTTCTCCTGCCTCGTGGTCTCATGTAGGTTTATATAACTTCTTCATCAAAGATGAAGATTCTCACCTTTCTCCCCCTGAATGGGTAACTATCTCTCATGACCTGTGATATCCTCTGTGATGCTGACCCCCAATAAAATTTAACCTAACCCTAGCAGTTCATTAACCCTTTCTATGCCTGCAAGGACAACTATCTCCCTTCAGCTCTACTACCTGGATAATGAGAAACCCCCCTTATGACATCTTGTCTGCACATTCAAAGGCATAGTGGAGCCCAGGATGTCTACATGTTCTGCAGCAACTCATCCATGCACCCATGTGGCATGCTGGCTGTGGAACATCAAACATACCATCAGCTTCTCTGCAGAAGGTATTTCAAATACCAAGAAGACCATCCCTCCTCTTGTCACTGGCCAGTAGTGGCCTCCCCCAATAAAATTCTTTCTTTGGTCCTTGCCAGCCTAGTTTGAGATGATGTCAAAAATCCTTTCTTTAGCCACCAGCAGCATAGCCTCTGATAACTATAAGGCTCAGCACACTCACATGTAGAAAGTGATCCTGCAGCTAGCTGGATGCCAAACCATTAGTAGATAATAACCAGCATGCAGAATTGCACTAAAAAATGGACCAGCATGAAATACTGATGAAATCTGTTCCCAGTGAATAACCTAACACCTATGAAGTATAGTCCTAAATCTGAAATGCTTGAGGAATGCGATCTTTGTGATTTCCAGTATGAACTGATATGGTCTGCATCTCCTAATCTAATTTACTGATTTAAGAGTGTATGTACATAATGCACAAAGTTTTAATGTTGATTTAATAGCTATGCCTCAGAATCTTAAAATCTGTAGTTTAGTGAGTTATCTGGAATTCTCTGCTAGAGAGTTGAACTGTCTATTTGGAAAATAATTCCTATAAATTTGAATAAGTCTTGCTTAAGTAAGTGTGTATAACATTACAACCTTGATCTTATAACCTAAATCCATGGGATGTTTCAATGAGTCCGCTGCATCTGGGACTAAATTGGAATTAGACCATTGCATTTATTTTTAATGTATTGTTTTTATTCTATTATGGATTTTTTTTAAAAAAAAATCAGGAACCCAACTTGAGGACCATTTCAGTGGGATGAAAGATGGGATAGAAAGTTTCTAAAACAGTAAATACAATAAAAAAAAAATCCCTTTCCCTTCTACCTCTTTTGTCAAATACACACACACACACTTGGCTGTTGATTATGGAATTGACACACTGCAGTCAGCATCTAAGAGAAGGCTGCTCCCCAAATATCTTTTGTTCAAAAATGACTGTTGCCCATTGATTCACACAAAATAGCTGGCGTTATAATTTTATACCTGTCAAGATCTGACAAATGCAATTGCCTAATTACAACTTTGTCTATGAGCACGGAGGTGCAAAATCGATTTAACTGCTTTTGTAATGCAAAGAATTCTTTTAGCAAAGGTACTGAATAGTAAAATGAAATTGTTTGATTATCTGTAGACTGCAGTTTCAGTTTCCTTTCCTAATTATTTGCTTATGTTATTATAGTAAACAGCAGTCATTCCACAGTGTGCTGGTCACTGCCCAAGAGTGCCTCTGTGTCTTCAGCTCTTGATGGTTTTAGGGTTCCAGCTCTGGCACAATCAATATCAAAATGATTGATGTTTGATACTGTTTGCCATAAAGATCAACAAAGGTAATGAATCATGAGCTGTGAACATCTGAATAAAGATGAAAAAGTCTGGTGTTATTCCACGTATTGTATACACCAGTGTTGTAGAATAAAAACGGAAATGAACAACATACCAGAAAATTATCCTGTAAAATGTGAATGGTATAAAGATCACAAGTAGTCCTTTTGAGCAGATGAAATTCAAAGCAATGGAACCTTCCAGAGATCTTGGAGCCTTCCTTATTTTTTATACCTTTAGAGCCACGACAATCTGCAGCAGTTTGTGATTTTCTTTTTTTTCGAAAAAAGGGACTAAAGGCAGATGAGTTATGGGCAGTGGTAAGGATAAAGCAGTAGGCAAGGTGGTTCAGACAAGGGCTAGAAAAGGACTGTGACCAAAAAGACCAAACATTTGTACTGATTAATTTGCTTCAATAGTTTGTACTCTACTTAAAAAAAAGATGAGCATCAGCATTTATTTTAAAAAGTGAAAAGCAAATAATAGCTCAAGGCAACCCTAGCAAATAAAAAGATAAGTTTTAAGAACTAATTGGAAATTAAGGGAATGACTGGTGATTTTCACATCAATGGGCAGACAAATCTTCTCCAGATTTTATTTCAGCCTTGAAAGGAGCTATTCAAAGTGCTGACTCCATTCACCCCAAAATAGACGCAGCACCTTAAATAGCTGATTTAAAGGTTGAAATAAAATGTCGAGTGGATTCACTGGTCCACTGACATGGGAGCCATCAGTGGAAAATCAAATACATGCTGTAATCTAAAAGTCTTGGCTACAACAGGCAAGACAGCCAGTATGGTGTAGCAGTTTGAATGTTGATCTAGGACACTGGGAGAATGGAGTTTGAATCCCCACTCAGTCATGGAAACTCACTAGGTGATCTTGGACAAATCACACTCTCTCAGCCTCAGAGGAAGGCAAGAGCAAACCCCATCTGAACAAATTCTGCCAAAATAAAAAAGCAACCTTAGAGCTGCTGTAAGTCAGAAATTACTTGAAGGCACACTGTCATAACAAAAAACAAAAAACAAAGGGAAGCCCTGCTGGAGCCAGGCAGATCTCTCTGAAAGCATTCTCTATCATCTACCAAGCCTTCCTGATGCTTGATGTCTTCTAGATGTATCCCATCAGCCCAACACAGATTTGAGATACTAGATTCAGATGCTAGACTAAGATACTGGACTCACTACTATTAAAGATGATAGTGATGATGATGATGATGATGATGATGATGATGATGATGATGATGATGCAGAGATTTACACTCTGATGTTGCATGCACCTGATGGTTATTTTGGCTTAAGTTTATTTTACCTTAGCTAAAGTTCTCCTTCTTTATGGATGTAAGGTCAGACCACCTTTCAAATAGTAACTATTCAAATATATCACTTAAATAGTTACACGTAGGAAATGGGAGATCTTAAGGTTCCAGTATATAAGACTCTAAAAAAGAAAAACAGAAAATGGTCTTGAACTGTGAAGTGAAATATCCTACCAAGTGCTAAAAACAATATGATACTTTATAAACAAAACAAATGATAAAATTGGACACTCAGCAGTGTTTCACGAAAAGGTGTGGGATCTTGAGGTCCAACAGCAATGCCACCCTCTTGTTATAATCTGGGGAATGATTAGCTCAATAGAGGCCTGCAACAGGAAAGTAACGGCAGGATCTTTTCACCTATGTATTCCAGTACTAACTGTAGATATGACTCCAGTTAAAAGTTAAAAGAGGTATCTTACTGGAAATTAATAGACATACACAAGAAATCAAGCAGTCTCATGAACCATAAAAGTCTATTGAAGGAAAAGGTGAGAAAGGTTGGATAGAGAGAGATTTTGGGTGGAAGGGGTGATATTTACTGGTCCTGGAGCAGAAGGTCATAGAATCATAGAGTTGGAAGAGACCACAAGGGCCATCCTGTCCAACCCCCTGCCATGCAGGAATCCACATCAAAGCATTCCCAACAGATGGCCATCCAGCCTCTGCTTAAAAACCTCCAAAGAAGGAGATTCTACCACACTCTGAGGCAGCATATCCCACTGCTGGACAGCTCTGACCATCAGGAAGTTCTTCCTGAGGTTCAGGTGGAATCTCCTTTCCTGCAGCTTGAATTCATTGCTTCTTGTCCTAGTCTCTGGAGCAGCAAAAAACAAGCCTGCTCCCTCCTCAACATGACATCCCTTCAAATATTTAAACATTGCTATCATGGCCCCTCTTAACCTTCTCTTTTGCAGACTACACATACCCATTTCACTAAGCCGTTCTTCTTAATGCATGGTTTCCAGACCCTTCACCATTTTGGTCGCCCTCCTTTGAACACGTTCCAGTTTGTTGATACTCTTCTTGAACTGAGGTGCTCAGAACGGGACACAGTATTCCAAATGAGGCCTAACCAATGCAGAATAAAGTGGTACCATTACCTCCCTCGATTTAGACACCATACTTCTATTGATGCAACAAAGAATCACGTTGGCTTTCTTGGCTGCCGCATCACACTGCTGACTCATGTTCAGCTTGTGATCTACCAAGAGTCCTAGATCCCTTTCACACATACTGCTGTCCAGCCACACGTCCCCCGTCCTATATTTGTGCATTCCATTTTTTCTGCCTAAGTGTAGGACCTTACATTTCTTTCTGTTGAAATTCATTTCGTCAGCTTTGGCCCAGCTCTCCAATCTGTCAAGGTCATTTTGAATTTTGAGCCTGTCCTCTGGTGTATTAGCAACCCCTCCCAATTTGGTGTCATCTGCACATTTGATCAGCATGCCATCTACTCCTTCATCCAAGTCATTGATGAAGATATTCAATAGCACTGGGTCCAGGACAGAATCCTGTGGCACCCCACTAGTCACTTCTCTCCAGGATGAAAAGCAGTCATTGGTGAGCACCCTTTGGGTTTGGTTGGTCAACCAATTACAAATACACCTAGCAATAGCCCTGTCCAGCCTGCATTTTACTAGCTATTTTGTAAGAATGTCGTGGGGAACTTTGTGAAAGGTCTTCTGATTGAAGAGAAATGGCTCAAACAAAAGTTGACAGCAGCATGGAGTAATGGGAATTTGCTGTGCAGCATGTCACCCAAATTGCTAGCAAATCACCTGGGCTGGAGCTGAGGTTTTTATACCCTATTTCCTACCATGAAGGGGTGTGTAATTGTTTTCTGGCAGAGCAAACAATAGGGTCTCGAATGGGTTGATTGTCTTAAACTGTAGGTAACAAAACACTGATGAGAGTCCTGACAGCCTTTTAATGTCTTGGATCGGTAACGTGAATGGGGAAGGCCTCTCCAGGAAATGTACACAGCAGGGGTACTTGCCTTCTTTACCTGGCCAGTTTTATTTATTATTCTATTTGGAGGGCAGGTTGTTGAGAGGATTATCCCAAACTCATTAACATCAGGAGTTTCCATCTAATCCCATTGAATTTATGACCTGGTCATGTTGAGTTCATCCTGACCTAGCACATGCTTGCAGCCAGTATCCTGCTACCACATGTTTCCAAGCCATACGTGTCCAGTTTTGTCTCACCAATTTTGCTATCCAGCAGAACAGACATGTAAGGTATGGTAACAACAGAGAGCTGATCTGGATGCGAAGTCTCTGAGAAATACATAAGAACAATGGAACAAAGACAGTTGCCTCCAAATGTTACAAAATATATCTATTTGTACTACTATTCCCATGTCTTACTGCTTAGACTACAACTTCCATGCTAGTTGAGGAATTTTGAGAGTTGTAGTCCAAATAATATTTTCAAGTTCTTTTTCTTTCTATCAACAACTCTGGATAAGGATTTTGAAAAAAGAGTATTTCAACAACAATGTCATTATGAGGAATATAAGAAACAGAGCAGGGCTTTATCTGGAGTGAAATAAACTTACATCAGAACATAACCAATGCACACCTTTTAAGAGTGGCATATATTTACTTCACATATCATGGGAGTTGAAGCCAATGTCATCTCTTGATACAACCTTCAAGGATACTGACAATGAGACAGGTAAATTCAAGTATCAAAGCAGCTGCTGATTGTAATTGCAGGAAACTGAAATGCCATTGAGCAATTATTGCCCTCTGTCCTGGAGGTTTACAATATTATACGGAGGTGGGGGGTATTTTTTTCCCAAACTGTAATAGCCCAGTGTTTGACTAAAACCAAATTAGTTTTTGATGTTGCCCTTGTCACTATCCTGAGGCAATAATGTACCATGCTTGTTTAGAGATCTGGTAACTGTTGATTTCAGAAAGTCTTGCCGTGTTGCTACAAATGGGATCTTGACAGCAGCAGTAGGTCCAAAAACTCTGAATGTCTCTGCTTATATCACAACAGAACTCCAGTATTGTACAAGTCACCTCAGATAAAAAGAAGGGATTATTAGAACTAAAAAAACCTGGAAAGAATACAAAATGTTTAAATAATGCTGAGCTAGGCGACAAGTCGAGAAAATAAAGTCCAGAAGGGATTTCTTTTTATCTCTTAATAACAACTATGTGTGGCAACTAAGCATAATGACATAAGTGTGCTTCTGTTGAGCATGCCAGTGGCCAATGACAGTTAAATCCAGAAAGTTGAGTGTCTTATCTTAGCAGTTCAAATTATTTTGACTTTAAGTTTAAGGATTTAAAACATATCCATATCTGCACTATAAGTTAAAGTGCTTGTCTGTCAGTTGGTTGGTCAGCCAGTCAGATATGCTGTATAAATGCATGTTGCAGGGTCACCAAACTCAGTTTGTTATCTACTGTGAGCAAAATGAGCACCATAGTAAGGTTTTGATTTAATCCATCAACTACTCTGGATGTTTCCAAATACATACATACTATTTCAGCATTTTTGATCTAGAATACTTACTTATGGAGGGAAAGTATAAAATGTGATACCTTGAGGAGTTTAGTCAAAATCCTTGGAGACCAGAAGCAGCTGCCTAAACTGCTAAATAGGAAAGGCTTATGAACCATTAAAAGTTTTCTAGCTCTCATTATTTTTTAGGATTTTCTCCAAATTCCCAAATCAAGACTTCTAATAGGCATCAGAGTTTACATATAGCTCATAGAACAGGCGTGGACAACAGCCCCAGCATCCTCTCGGGATCTCATGAACTGCCAAAAACTGCAATATATCAGTGTGGCTAGAAATCCATTTCTGTGTCTCAAAAATTGGTACTTTTAATGTTAAACAGTACAGGCAGTGCTTAAAACCAAATAAAAAAGTAAATTGTCACACCTGGAGCAAGAACAGCCTAAGTCAAATTTGTTGTAAATAAAAAAGAAATTCAGAAGAAAAATAGGGAAAGAGAAATAATCTCGTATATATTCTAGTTAAAAGATAAAAATAGCATATGGGTTCTTAATGTACAAAAGGTTAAAGGAGAACATGAGCAAGTCTGACAAGTTAAAATACAAATACAAAATATATCAAAATATAATACAATACCACAATGAAGCAGGATATGATACAAACTGCAGGAGCAGCAGATCAGAACAAATTAGGAAGTGAAGTATTCACTAAGAGAATGCTACTCTTATAGAGCCTTTACAACTGCTTCCAATAACAGCAGTGGGTGAAGGTCCTCTATAACACCAATAGACCAATTAACCTCAGAATGACTAAAGTTATAAGTCTTGTCAGTTCCAACAATATTCAGCTGTGCTTAGAAGAAACATAAGCCCTAACGCAAGTAACTGCACATTCCTATTCTACTCATGATCAGGTGGTGTTCTGAGTCTTTGGATGTTCATGGGAATTTAGGAGTCTGGACCCTCTTTGTCTAGCCTACAACAGAGCTTCCCTAGGGACTGATAATCTCTTAGTCAGTCTCTCTTGTGCCTTGTTTTATAAACTTTCATCTCGGAAGCATCTCAGAGCTTCCACACTTCTTCCCAAACTGGTCATCTTCACCAGGCAATTGTCTCTTGTGACTTCCATTGCACCAACATGATGCTGACTTCCAATACATGTAACCTAAAGTCACAATGTAATTAATCCATTGTTTACCTGGAAGAGAGACTATACCTGTTAGCTGTATTGCTCAGTTAATGGAACAGCCCATTATCACAGGGACATATGAAATCAAGCCAAGGGCCACATACGGTCCTAGCAATCCATGCTGCCCACCTTAACTTGCTGTATCAGATCCAATCCTGGATTAAGGTAGTAGATCATCTTTCATGACAAAGAGAGAGAGAGAGAGAGAATCTGTTCAGAGTTCTCCCAGATGTAACTTGTGCT
Organism: Ctenosaura bakeri; assembly: GCA_948474755.1. NCBI lineage: Eukaryota > Metazoa > Chordata > Lepidosauria > Squamata > Iguanidae > Ctenosaura > Ctenosaura bakeri. The sequence goes on from CAOLHI010005099.1 coordinate 29,887, forward strand.
GTAAAGTCGTCCCTCCACATTCACTAGGGTTAGGGGCACAAAACCCCCATGAAAGTGAAAAAACCGTAAATAACCCTAGGCCTTCTCAAACCATATTTAACACCAAAAAAAAAAAAAAGTATGATAATCATATTCAACCCACTGTGGATTTCTTTGAGGCATTAGGGTTCCTTCATAAGGCAGAAGTGGGTGTGCTACCCTGAAAACTGGGGGTCCCGCGAGGGGCACCCAGCTTTGCCAATTAGAAAGATCAAGATGGGGAAATTAGACTCAGAGCACTGGTTTGACATACGAGAGGCAGGATAACTTAGCGAGACCTTGTAACCCAACGTCTAAGGCTTCCGGGCATTGAGCAGGCCAGATTACAATGATAACAACTTTATTAAACACAAGCAAGGTAAATCAAACATACACACAATAACTAACTAAAAGAATAAGGAAAAGAGACTTGAGGGAACAACGGGTGATACGACACCTGGTCATGATGTCCTACAGAATCTGGAGCGATGAATGACGGGGCTCAGCGTTGGTTGCTGAGGGGAACTCTTGAACCAACCAGCAGCAAGTCTGGATGGCAGCTCAAGAGGAACCAACGAGGTCCCAAAATGGGGACTTTTTATAGGGTGAAATATGCCTGTCGGCTATGGCAAACCAAGTGGGGAACAAAAGAGTTTTGGCGCTAGACAAAAAGATCTGGTGAGGTCACTGTCAGCATGATCGGATTAGTGTTGAAAGACAAAAGAGTGGCCGGTGAGCTAATGGCCTTCTCCAAAGGGATGGTTTGGCGGGAACCCGCGCCGCTATTGTGGAGTATGGGTATGGGAGTCCCCTGAAGCTACGTGAGGCTTGGGAAATGCTGGCTTGAATGAGGAATGGAATTTGAACAATTAGTCAGCTGCAGTCAGTACGTGCTTGTTTCAGAAACCAACCCAAACACATTCAGCAGGGCCACCGAGCGTGGTCTAGCCAGGGCCGAATTAAATGATATCAAATGATATCAGGGAGTGCCTTCCTGGGTCCCATAGCCGTCATAACAGGTGGGTGGTGAGGCTTACTGCCACCTCCACTACTGCCCCACACAATTTTTAATGGGGACTTACAAGCTTCATTCACAGTTTCTCAGTCTCACTAGGCTTGCAATCCTTGTTAAAAATGGCATAGGGAGCAGCAGAGCTGACAGCAAATAATCCATGAATAATCAAATCCACAAAAGTTAAACCCACAAATGTGGAGGACTGACTGTATATCACTGAATACTTCAGTGATCAAACTTTAATTTCCTTCTATGCAAGAGTTAGGCTTTGACACAGTGATCAAGTTCCTGCCCTGGTGGCGCAGTGGTTAAGTTCCTGCCCTGGTGGTGCAGTGGTTAAATGCCCTGGTGGCGCAGTAGTTAAATGCCAGTACTGCAAGCCACAAGGTTGTGAGTTCGATCCTGCCCGGCTCCAAGGTTGACTCAGCCTTCCATCCTTCCGCAGGTCGGTAAAATGAGTACCCAGCTTGTTGGGGGCAGGTATAGAAATACATGCTATTTGTAAGTTGTTCGCCGCCTCAATCCATATGGAGAGGTGGGATACAAATAAATAATAATAATAAAAAAGTTATATCTTGCTCCCTGAACATTCAACCTAACAGTTTCCTTGCTGAGCACCCCTCCACACAGCCATTCAGTGGCCAAAGGAGGACAAGAGGAGAACAAGGGGCAGCTAGACAGCCAAGCAACTCTGTATCTGTACCAAGCAGCTCTGTACCTGAAACCACCTACAGGAAGATGATGTCATCCTCCTGGACTCCTAGAATGCTGAGTAGTCCAGGACAATGTCTTTTTCAACCTTAATTGAAACAATCTTGCAAGAATACCTTACTGACTCAACAATTCAAAATTTGAATTAGTCTGTACTTTGCTGGTTTTGACAGTCCATGGAATGGACAAAGCAACACAGTCTATGAGGCTTAAATATTATTTCATGAAGATCAGTCTAAAAGTTAGTGAATAAAAGGGTGTCAGACAAACACTCACAGGTGTGTACAAGGACAACTTCTATGTACATGCCAGCATGTACATGAAGACCTGCTCCACTGATTGTCTAAGGATCCCCCATTTGTAAGGAAAGAGAGCCAAGGCCATTTCCACCCTACCTTCCACCTGTTATAGCGCTATTATTCCACTTTCAACATCCTGAGGAATTCTGGGGTTTGTAGTTTACTGAGGCCAAAGAGCTGTCTGGCTGAGAATTCTAAAGGCCGCTCCCTAAACTGCAAATCCCAGGATTCCATAGGTGGTTAAAAGTGGAACGATAGCACTATAACAGTCTAGTGCAGAAGTTGCCACAGACACCCAGGACTCCACAGACTTCTCTGGAAGACTCTCAAATACATTCCTATTATTCTTCAGCTGGAAAGAATCCTTTACTGACAGATAGAAATGATAATTCCTACACTGACTCCATTTGACCTGGTCAGTGATCTCTCATTTCATAATTCCTTCTCAAGAACAACATGCGCACACATATACACATAGAAAAGAGAGAGATCTTGCCTCCATCTGGGGCTCCCCAAATAAATCACAAAGAGTTTAAAACAGCAACAGCATTTTTTTAAAAAATGAAGAACCAATCTGGTAAACACCTTCATAAATTCAATTAAAACAACAGCAATAAACTAAAATTACAGCAGGGAACTAAAAACAATACAGTGGCAATATGATTTAATTTAAAAATCCACAAAAAATCAGGAAGTAAATTAGGTCAGAGAGTCAGTTTGTTGTAGTAGTTTGAGTGCTAGACTACAACTTCTCAGCCAGGAAAACCCACTGGGTGATAACCTTGGGTGCATCACGCACTCTCATCCCCAGAAAACCTCATGATAGAGTCACCTTAGGGTCACCGTAAGTTGAAAATGACTTGAAGGCACACAACAAAAACAAAAATGAAATTACCTCCGCCTCACTACACCTGACAAAATATCCTAGTAAACATAATGATATTCCTCTAGTTTCTCATTCTTGACAAAGTCAAGAGCCAATTTAGGGTTGCATGTGTGGAGCAAGATCCAAAGGGCAACTCTATTGATCCTGCTAACCACCCACCTTACTTTTGAAGATGATAATAAGGTGGGCAGAATCATCTACCTTAAGTAGTGGATTGGTCAGGAAATAATTGCTGCTTTTCCAAGGGACTTAACGAGCCATTATCCACTTCCAGAGAAAGAGAGAGCTGAGAAACAGCTGCATGACTCCCTGAAACAGGTCCTTTTCCAATCTGAAACTGAGTGGATGTGACTCCACAAGTCTTGAGGGGGAGCCCTTTCACATCCTGACACAGCTCTAGGCAGCCTATTTGGGCAACCTCAAAATGTCACAGCTGGGGAGGAGCCACATGAACTCTCTGAACAGCCCTTCTAGCTTATTTACATATATAGTGTAGGCCTTAGCAGAAAAGACCATTCTCCAAAGCGGGGCTTTGGCAGCTGCTGCATGGAGGGATATGACAATTTGAACTAGTTTCTGCTACAAGGATTGCCAGGTTTTGCATTTGTTCCATAGACGTGCTTTTCATGAGCAGTGGGACCTATAGCAATTAGCAGGGGATTGTGTTTACCTGCATGCTATTAAAACCTCTTCAGAGTTTTTTTTTTTTTTTTACAGGACCTGTTGATATTAAAGATGCAGGAGCAGAGAAAGCTAAGAAGTTTGAAATCCCTATGGCTACTCTGTTTTATTGTGACAGTGGACTTCATAGCCAGCAGTACAAGGTCTTATCTTTGTTTTAGAGTTCTGTTGAAGGGAAATATCAGAAACAGAACAGCCTAGGACCTCATAACAAGAGGTATACATCTTATAGGGCATCTAGTTTTTAAACCTGAAAGCAAGGTTGTTGGCCAGGTAATTATTTTTGGCCAGGTAATTCAAAATGTACAGATGGTTCACCAGACTTTTACACCTACTATAAAGCAGCTGCTATGATATGGATTAAAGTTTGGATAACTCTTCAAAGTCAAAGAATGCTAGCATTGGAAGGGGCAGATCTAAGAATGGGATGGCATGCCTACATGTTTTACAATAAAGCCAATATAGATAGAGAATTTTCACATCACTATATCAGAAAGTCACTGTTAAAGATTTGGAATGAGTACAAGAAGAAAAATCTTAGACAATTTCCCTTGTGGATCTCCCCCAAGAAGCTTTTTTTGGAAGGTGGAAAGACGCTGAGAACTGGCTAAAGTATGAAGATATCATTGATAAATCATCGTCAAGTGCAATTAAAATTAAAAATAGAGAAAAATTAGAAGAAGAAGGAATTGTGCTAAACTGGTTCCCATATCGACAACTTTGAAGAAGATTCCACATAGACTCAAAAATACAAGGCTTTGATATAATGGAAAAGGAAGGTTTGATAAAATTGATATTTGAAAATCCACCACATTTAATGTCCAAGATATATAAAGAAATGTTGAAACAAGAAAGAGAGGATGAAATAATCAAGGCAGCAATGATTACTTGGGCACAAAATATAGGACATCCAATAGAACTAGAGCATTGGGAGCAATGCTGGAAAAATACTCAGAAATTTACAGTTGCCCAAAACTTAAAAAAAAATCATCTCAAGATATTCCACGGATGGTACATGACACCCAACAAATTAAAAAAATATATATAACACTGGTAAAGGAATTTGTTGGAAATGTCAGAAAGAAGTTGGAATGATGTACCATATATGGTGGACTTGCAATAAGGCAAAAAAATTCTGGGATGAAATACACAAAAAAATATGTACAACCCTGCAAATCCAATTTAACAAACTGCCAGAACCATATCTATTGAATATGCTTCATATGATTGATCAAAGGACACAAAAAAAAATACTGGAGGATTCTATTGTATATGATAACAACAGCAAGAATACAATACGCCAGACAATGGAAAAATCAAGAAATCCCTAAAATTGATCAATGGATAGCCGTTCTGCTTGAAATAAAAAATGCTGATATAGTAACACAGAGACTAAAGGCTAAAACAGATGAAGAAATGGAAAGAGAATGGGAACTACTGGAAGATTTATAAATAGGGTAACTAACAAGTAAGAGTACAATATAGGGGTGGTGAGAAGTACCGGTAATATATATGAACCGCTGAAAGCTTTAAAAATACATTTGAATTATACAAATGATGTATAAAAAGTTGGAAATTTTTAAATTAAGATAACAGATGGACTAGATAGACTGCAGAAACAAACAAGTATCTTGATAATTATTGGTGTAGTATAGGTATGAAATCTATAATAAGGGGTTCTAGTGAGGATTGGAAGAAAATCATGAATATATCTAAGTGATGTAAACAATGCACAGAATTGTAATTTTATGTATGTAAAATTAATAAAAATTATAAAAAAAATGTACAGGTGGTTCATTCCACAGAGCTAGAAAAATTGTAGAGACACTCTTTCTCTCTCTCTCTCTCTCTCTCTCACACACACACACTTTCCTAAATGAGGCTCAAGATAATCTCCCAAGTGGTTTATCTTTCATATACAGAAAAATCAAAAGCGATCAGCCTATGCTTGCAAACAAGTAAATAATAGCTTCTGATACAGCTGTTTGCAAAACAGTGGCCTAATTGAGTCAACAGGCTCTCAGTGCATATGGGTGAATCGAAAATTGGCTCGGCACCTGAAGTCTCGTATAGAATTATACTGATGCCTTGCTGCCTTGGTATTATTAATCATGTAGATAGCACTTGTGTGTGTAACTGACAACTTCCATCTCACTCCTTCTCACAACAGCTCTAAGACTGACGTCACCTGTGACTCCTATTTAATGGATGAGAAACCAAGCCTAAGTGCTAGCAACCTGCCCAAAACTATTCTTTCTCATCATATCCAAGGCTGATTTTGTCGGTGTTGAACACTTCAGCTGCCAGGTCATGTTGGCTTTCAGGTGCCAGTCTTGGTTGGAAGTATGGTGATTTATACAGATTTCTTTCAGCTGCTGCTCCACTGTTCACTCCACTGAGCACACCATGGGGGAAAATAAGACTTTTCCCCCTTCCTATCATATATTTTCAGAGGAAGTGCTGAATTTTAAGTTGCAAGTTTGGGAACAACAATTCACATGGAAATTCTCAGGAGGGAATGTGAGAAAATGTAGTTTGCTCACATGCAGGCATTTCTTTGATGAGTGGAATATAAATACAGGTAGTTGCTGTGTGCCTTCAAGGTATTTCCAACGTATGAGGATCCTAAGATGAATCTATTATGGGGTTTTCTTGGCAAGATTTGTTCAGAGATGGGTTGTCATCTCTCTGAGGCTGAGAGAATGTGAGTTTCCATGGCTTAGTGGGAATTTTAAGCTGGTGTCCTTCAGGTTTTGGATGATTCAGCACAGCCATTTCAATGTTTCTCCAGCCAGACACCTCCTCCTCCTTGTCCGCTCCCTCCCTCTCTCCTTCCCTTCCATTGCTTCCCCCATTTTTCCTTTTTAAACCCCAAAGCATCCCAGAAACATCAATAAACTTCAGAATGGTAGCCTGCAACTCCCTGGATGCATTATGCTACCTTCTTCCGCAGCCATTTCAGTATTTCTTTGGCCAATTCCTCCACTTCCTCCCCCCCGCACCCAATCATGGCTTCTCCCAATTTCCCTTCTCATTCCCAAAGTTTCCCAACAACTCCAATACGCCATTTAGAATGGTAGACTACAACTACCAGGATGCATTGTGCTACTTTATTCTCTAGCCTCCTTTTCCTGTAAAGATGATGTAGAGATGGCAGTGAGGGCATTAAGGGGAAATCTAGATCTAAAAGAGGATTTCAATGTAAATTGAAAGTGTAAAAAACTCTGAACTGTCAGCACTGAACCAGCAGCACTGAATCATCACATTCTAGTGTCCTTTTTTTCCTAGTCCAACAGCCAAACCACAAAATATAAATATAATTTTTATAATATGACAATTTAAAATTCCTTAAACAATCAAAATAAGTAAGAGTGCAATCCTGTACACACTTATCTAGGAATAAGACCCATTGAATCCAGTGGGACTTTTTACCGAACAGGCACGCATAAGGTGGCTATAGTCATCCCCTTTTGTAAGCACCATAACAGCATGTTGTTGCCGTATGCCTTCAAGTCATTTCTGATTTATGATGGACCCAAGGCAAACCTGTCATGGATTTCCTTGGAAAAATTTGTTCAGTGTGGGGGGGAGTTGTCTTTGCCTTTCTCTGAGAGTGTGACTGGCCCACGGCCACCCAAGTCTCTGCTTGAGACTTGGTAGAACTGCTGCCAGTTGGGGCACACAACACTGGGCTAGATAGACTAATGGTCTGGTTGAGCAGAAGGCAGCTTTCTCAATTGCTTCCCTCTCTCCCCACTATATCAAGTATCTCACATTCCATAGCAAGCACCTGCTCCATTGTACCAAGCATTTGGTACAGCAAGATGTCTTGCAGCAGGCCTGTAGTCAATGAATTTTTATTTCTTCTCCCTCTTGTCCATCATGCCACTCTCCAAAATCAAGTACTGCCATTCAGTCGTAAGGATGGGGATGAGTACAAGAAGAGAGTTCCTTTCCTATCCGTTAGCCATCCTGACATGTGCTAATGTAAGCAACAAAATGTTAGAGTTAGTGTCCTTCTCTTAACTGTAAACAAGATTCAAAAGACCAAAGTCCATATGTCCTAGTCACTTGGAAGTCAAGACCCAGTAACATTTGTCAGGAGCAAGAGGTAGCTGGTGTCAAGCAATCCAGAATCAAGAAAGCCATCAAGTACAGTCAGGATTCCAGGGATTAGCTGTGACTAGGTAGTTAGACAGCCCAGGGTCATAAAGCCATCAACAGCAGCTTGAATTGTTACTCCAGAACATGGGTGACACAGGAGTCCACATGTGCCGCAGGTGCCTCTGTGTGAAACAGTGGGGAATATTAGTTCAAAGAGGATGCCTACAAAGGCAGTAAGGGCAGTAAACTTATGAGATAATTTGCACCTGTATATACTGGTACTAATGCAGGGAAGAACCAGCTGCAGATTCAAAAGTAAGCTTTAATGTTTAATGTTTTATTGGGAAAATTAACAATCATGCACACACACCAGATCCAAGCAGTCTCACAATCACGCAAGGCTAACTGAAGGAAAAGAGAGGAAAGATTTGGATAGCAAGAGTTTAGGGTGACATGGGTGATATTAACCTATACAGAAATGAAGAAAGGAGGTGCTGTGGCTCAGACCAAGGGTCCAGGTATAGTATTGGATCAGGAACTGGAACAGCAGATTGACAGTCAGTATGCCAAAAGTACTATGAGTTCGCTAACCCAGAGTTGGGGTTTAAATACTTTTTCCTGGAGGGTGAAGGGGTTAATTGCTCTCTGTCAGAGTAGATAACGAAGTCCACAAAGTGCACAATGAGGTCGAGAATATGCGAATGGCCTTAGCATTGCGTGACAAAGGACCAATGGGAATCATGTAGCTATTTGATTGCTGGGCAGGAAAGGGAATAAAAGAAAACTTTGCCAGGGAATGGGAAGGGAGTTGAAGATTGTTCGTTTAGTTTCGGTTTTCATTGTCTCTGGTGGTTGAGTTGTTGAGAGACATTTGCAAGTCCACTATCACTGGAGGGAATGATCTGAGCCAGATCCCTGAGCTCCCTCCTTTTTCTAGGACTAGGAAGCATTTCTTCCAGCACTGCACCTGACCTGATCTGCATGATCAAGAAAGGGGCTAGTGGTTATCAGGCCTCTGCTGTTACTCCTCCACCAGCAAGTCTGGTTCATCTTTTGATGATGAAGAACTCTAAAGTGCTATGGGAGCATCATAGTTAGCAATGTTTGCATGCCTGTACTCACTTCTTGCTAGTCTTAATGCTGCTCTACAGGAATTTAAGCACAGCTACATATTTGTGTTTATCTTATCACACCCTCTCTCTTCCTGCATCACTCTAACCTGTAGCCATTTTCTCTTCCCTCTACTTCCTCCATTAGACCATATATTTGACTATATGCAAGTATTTGTAAGGATTTTATATGTTTTTGTTCTGTTGTGGGGGTTTTTTTACAAAGAAGCTCGTTTCATTTCTCTGCTATACTTTCTGTATGTAGAGCCGTGCATGTGGAACTGGTTGTTATTCAGCTTCTGACTTATCAGTTTGATTACACTGCTTGAGAGATCCACTACTATCTCTTTCATTTCTCAAAATACACAGGAAAAATTGCATGAGCACTGGCAGCTGGGGACTCCCATGTCAATGGCATAGTATAAGTGCTCCAGATCTAAGTCCAAATTTCAAAGGCATTATCTAAGGTTCTGGACCTATCTGGGGGATCGTGTCCAGCATTCCATGTATCTTCTTTCAGAGCCCAAACATATGCAGTACCCCAGTGACATGGAACTCTCAGCCAGCCACATCACAGGCTTATTTCTCTAGCAGAACAGTAATGCTCAAATATTTCAGAAGGGCATCTTTGCTGATCCCAAGCACTCTGTTCTCTCTATGTGGATTTGAGTCTAAGTGACTGAGGCAACATGTGGGTGCACAGAGGTAAGTTGTAAGTGTGTACAATTTGTGATAGTGTACAACATTCAACCTGATGATGGAACATGCCTAATTAAGGCATTGGCCTTAGTTTTAAATGTCCTGGCTTTGTGGAGTGGAGTCAACTTGAAACTGTCTTAGCCTTAAACCATCAAGGATAGTTAAAAAAAAAAAAAAAACAGGGGTTATACAATGCATCTCTTTTTATGAGAATCTGCAATCTTATTATGCTTAGGAAATTAGTTCATAACATGACAAAAGAAACCAAAAAATAGATGCTGCCTAGTTCAAATCAGCATTAATACATTTGTGCTAGTTTGGGCAGACCATAGCTTCCACAAACATTTGGCTTCCCAGATTATATCCACAAAAATTGATGATCTGTCTGGAGGTACGCCTGTGTTCTAATGAAGCTCTCCGTCAAGTATGAGGGAAATCAAGTGTGAGGAGCTGCTTTAGTCTCATCCATGCTAAAAGCCTCTCTTCTTTCCCCCCCTCCTCGCCACATAAAATTCAATTAAGTGTGAGTGAAAATTTAATTACTGCTGTGCACCAATTTTGCATTTGTGATCAAATAAAACTGCTTTTGTAGGGTTTATAGTCTCCTGCTTTATGGGAAAGGGTGATAAGTGTTAGATAGGACAAGTCAAGAATTAGAATGCAGTTATATTTGCTCTTGTTGTTGTGTCTGACAAAGAGAGTTTGTGTGAAGTCTCTTTCTCAGCTTGCTTTTTATAAATTACCTAAAAAGGTATTGAGGGAAGGATATGACCAGCAAGTAGGCTGGGTGTTGAATGCGACATAAATAACAAGCTCAAGAACCACTAACCATCTTTTAAAATCCTGCTGTGTCACTCAGAGCAAGAGAAACAGCAACTAGGCGAGCTACCTAGATTTCTTTTGTATTTACTAAATAATAATAATGATGGTGGTGGTGGTGGTGATGATGATGATGATGATAAAAATTATTTTTGTGTCATCAGTGAGCAAAATACAGCTGACATTACAGCTCTTATAGGAGAAAACAAGGAGGCACTATGGTGAACAGGGTTTCTGTTTAATCTGTGAACGAGTGTGATGACTTTCTGCATGAACACTTCTTCCCTGCCTCTTTCATACTTAATAACTATGATGGTACAAGAAACACAATTGTTCTCCTTCTCATTAGCAATGTGAGAGAAATTTGCTCAATTGTGTGAGAACTGTTTTTAGAAAAAGCAGTATCAAGTCACTACTTATACCTTCCAAGCTGAACAAAATCTGTATAGGGGGTAGCTACCAGACAGGGCAAAATGATACCACTGCCCCCAAACTAAGAATTGTCCTTCCCACAATAAATTTGACAGTAACTTAAAGCTTCAGCAGAGTATTTAGAAATACAGTTTAGGCATCCGAAGAAAATGGGCAGGCAAAGTTACCAAGGAAACACAAACACAGGAAATGAAAGAGATCTAAGTATGAGCAATTTTCAGTTTCTCATTCTGCAAATCTAGAAATTTGAGGACTGGAGAAAAATTTCATTGGGGGATAGTGCTTTCATTCCTTCCCAGAGTACACCTCTGAATCTGTGGTGAGAAATACATAGTTTTCCAAAAAAAAAAAAAGAAAATTGCACTCAATGAAGTTTCCCAAAAATTGAAGTGATTGCCAGCCATTTCTAGTTGAGGAGAAACAGCCTAAAGCAGATCCAGGAAGGGGTGAAGTATGGCCTGAATTGGCCAATTGTAGTCCTGGACGATTCTGAGGTATATGATTGACCAATCTACCCCCCCCCCAAAAAATTGGAAAGGGCACAGGGGCTACATAAACAGTCTTGTGGACGCATGACCGTCCTTTGCTGCAATGCAGTTATTTGAAAAATATACACAGAGAACTGTAGGGAGGGGTTTTCAAAACAAATCTGCACAAAACTGAGATGGAAGGGACGTAGAGTAGGAAAAAGGAAGAAATTTGTGGAAATGGGCTTGGTAGATCTATCCATTCTTACTTGCCACATTCAATCAGCAGCAGCCAATTCTAAACCCCATAGATGAAAACAGGGCTCTGCTTCCCTCTCAAGATGGGTTGTATTCAGAACCTGGGGTGTAGCTGTCATGTGGGGGGGGTATTTAGCAATCTGTTAAAATATTTTTAGCCCACTTTATATCAAAGGATCTCAAGGAAGTTTACAGGTAAAATCAATGCTAAAATATTTACAAATGCATAAATAATTTTAAAATGCTGCACATAACTGTTCATGAAAGTTCTCAAGCACTTAGTCGTTTATTTCTGAGTTCCTAAGCAACTGTAAACAAGCCCTTCTTTGGGTTAAAAATCTTTGAATACATTTTGATTTAAATCCATTCTGTCGTACTGGCTTTTTGCAAACTACTAACTGAAAGAAAGAACTGTGTCTAGAGTCAATGCCATCGATAAGGTAGCAAGGACAATTTTGAAACTGTACTATTCTGAGAACATCCATTTGTTTACAGGAAGAATGATGCTTATGCTAGAATGCTCACAAAGACCCTATTCTCTAGACCTTGCAACATATTTTAAATGAGTTTCACTTATTTTTTCCCCCAGTTCACACGACACTGAAGGTTCTATAAATATGCAGATGCTTCAAATAAAGTTTGTCCATCTGACCAATCTCTATGCAGCTTGGCTGAAAGCAGAATTCATAATAATGCACCCCATTTTGCAAAAGCTATGTCTGTAGCTGTGTGTCTGTAAAACTCCTTCGAACCAGTTTTTTCTACTGCTCCAGAGACTAGGACATGGAACAATGAATTCAAACTACAGGAAAAGAGATTTCACCTAAACATCAGGAAGAACCTCCTGGGGGTAAGAGTCATTTGACAGTGGAATTTGCTGCCTCAGAGTGTGGTGGAATCACCTTCTTTCGAGGTTTTTAAACAGAGGGTGGATGGGGTTGCTTTGAATATGTGTCCCTGCATGGTAGGGAGTTGGACTCAGTTGGACTCAGTGTGCACTGAATGTTGCATTTTTGTTAATGACATGTATGATGAAGCCTTGGAGAGGATAAAACACTTAGAGAAAGCAGGCCAAAATCATACAGCAGGTGCACCCTCTTCTAATTGGCTTAGTGAAATGTTATTGTGGGTCACCTCATAGTTTCGTGATGGAAGGTAGTAAAAATGGGTGGTTGAACTATTTACTGTTTGGAATCATAATTTCCATGGTAATATTGCTATTGCTATTGCTTGTTTGTTGTTGTTGTTGTTGCTGCGTGCAGTGTGCCCCAATGATAATATCCTGCTGTGCTCAAATGCTCAAACCACTTCCAAAACAGAAACTTAACCCTGATTTCCCTATGGATGCTCTACAAAGACAACTTTTTATGGAACAGCTGAATAATAAACATGGTCTCACCAGGTTTCAGAAAGGTTGTACAGCTTGGTTCCTTAAGTCACTTATGGACCAAAGAGAGGACAGTTGTGATTAAAAATTTTAACAACTGGGATTAAAAAGTTTTCCAAGCAATTCTAAATAAGCCATTCTGTCTCCTTGCAAGATCAGTTTCAAAAGTCAATGGGCCTTTCTGCACTACACTGTTACAGTGCTATCATTCCATTTTCAACATCCCGTGGAATTCTGGAGTTTGTAGTTTACAGAGGCCCAAGAGGTCTCTGGCTGAGAATTCTAAATGGCCTCCCTAAACTGCAAATCCCAGGATTCCATAGGATGTTGAAAGTGGAACAATAGCACTATACCAGTGTAGTGTGGACTGAGAACAGACTGAGAACATGTGTTTGTCCACAGAAAGAATGACGCCTATGTTAGAATGATCTATTCTCTGTCTTGCAATTTATGTTAAGCAACTCTCTCTCTCTTTGGAAGCTCTACAAAAACCCTGATGTTTCAATAAAGTTTTGCCCACCTGATCAGACTACGGTTGCAGCCAAGCTGACAGCAGGAACTGAGAAGTTCCCACTTGGCCAAGAGTAATTGTGTGTGTGTATGTGGGTGTGTGAAAGCGAGAGAGAGAGGGGGAGAGAGAGGGAGAGAGATTCCTTCCCACCTTGATTCAATGTCCAATTTGAGCTTCATGATTCTACCTGGGAAAAATGGGTAGCCTAGCATTTCTGTCATGCACAATACAACAACACTTTTGAAAAGCCTCCACTGACATCAGAGGGAGCCTTTTAGGTTTCTCACACAGGAAGTATGATTGATTGAGTGAGTGAGTGTGTGTGTGTGTGCGCACGCGGTTGTGAGCACTGTCCAGGTGTATCAGATCTGGTTAATCACATCAGGGCCCACCTATCAGCAATACTAGGGTAGCTTCAACTATAGTGGTGTGTGGCTGCATCCAGAGATGGCAAACAATTCCCAACTTGCTTGTTCGGAACCAATTTGGCCCCTGAGATGCCAGAAAGATACTTCATTATGGTACTAAGAGAGGATTTGGCAATTTTATTCAATTTTCCTTTGACATTCATTCATTTTTCATCTCCCACTTTTCTCCCAGCACAGAATTCAGGTCTGTATTTCAGTGGCTGACAATACATATTTATTTACTTATTTACTTACATAGTTAAATGTTTCTATCCCTCCCACTAGCTAGAGATCTCAGAATGGTGGACAATTAGCCAACCTGCCTTTCACCCTACATAGCAATAAAGGCAGGATATAAATCAAATAAATAAATAAATAGCACATTTAAAATAATGTAAATAAAAAAATGTTCTTCTTAAATACCCTGAAGTAACCAGATCCATCTGATCTTCAAAGCTAAGCAGGGCCTGGCCTGGTTAGTACTTGGATGGAGGACCATCAAGGAATACCAGGTTCTACAGGCTGTGTTTCAGAGGAAGGCAACAGTGAAACTCCTCTGAGTATTCTGTCATTTCTTTCATGGTGTGACAGGCAACCTGAAGACACATACACTAAAAAGGCTGATAATACCAAACAAAATGGAGATTACAGCTTGAAGACACTCTTATTCTCCTACAGAATTCTGGCCATACAAACAAGCTACATTTGTTTTCTGCCAGAGGTTGCCATTGCTTTCTGCTACAAAGGACAAAGTTAAAAAAAATCTCTTGATCCCACTTATCATTCTACATGACATCTGCCATAAAGTATGAATCATAGCCATCTGCCTGACATCACACGAACCATCTCCCAAACATCTCCTCAGTGAATGCCATTTACAAGCATGTCAGAGAAAATCAACAGTTTATCATCACCCATGGATGGTCTCAGTGTGCTCGTAAGCCCTCTTCAGGTCATCCTTTGTTGCTATTTTTTAAAGAGTGCATAAAAATAAGTTATGCTGCCTATTAAGACTCAGGGGCCTTGGAAGACAGGTCATATCACAGTAAAGGAGCAGACTGACCTCTGAGCCCCAGTCTCATTCTGGTACACTACATTCTTCCTTTACACCTTAGCCTTAAAGAGCTGTCATGTGGCTAAATTGAACCCTGGGGCCTCTGCTACTCCTATTACTTGATTATTTATCTTCTCTGTTCATGCCATTTCAAAAGGTTCTTCGGGGATGAGTCCATTTCCCACTAAAGTATCTCATCTGGCAAATTGCTGGTACAGAATATTCTTGCCCTATTGCTCCTGCAGAGAGTAGAGATGAATAGGCTGCCTTACTGTATTTGTCCCTCATACCAAAAAAGACTTTGCAGAAGGAAGTGATACAGATATGTCAGCCACTATAAAGTTTTGTCAGGTGCAAAAAGGTTCAAGGGATGGGACACTGAGGATGGATAAATCAGACAATTGCTGGCCCATGCCATTTCTAGATGTTCCCCCATAAAACTATGCTGTATCATTTCTATATTTACAACAAATCTTGGGTGGAGAGATCTGCATTTAAAATTGTATATCAGTACACATTTTTAAATATTGTGTAAACATATTGTTCTTCTCTTAGCATTTCTAAAAGAAATTTTGTCTCAAAATATGCATTCTTTAAATATATTGTGCTTTTTGAGTTGAGAATGGCTTATCACAACATTTGAAGAGGTTCCAAATCCCATCTAGTGGATAGCAATGTTTCATTCTACATAGTGGAAGATTCCTTCATACTTAAGGTAAACCAACAGAATATGATTTACTCTGGATCCAAGCCATTATTCCAGCAGATGAAAATCAAGTCAGATCACATCACAAAGCACAGAGATCACATTCTGCAAACATTCCTGTCAGCATCTTTTATCAGCATTAAGAAAACAGAACCAAAGTTTTCATAATTTCCCTTTTCATTTTTGTACAAAGAAATGAGACTGAATCCTGTAGGGATGTGATTCTTCATTCATTTCATTCTGTAAGAAAACAACAAATAATTCTAGCAATATTCTTACCACTGTAAGAAAGTTTTTGAGTGACTAATTGCAGTTTGGGACTTAATTGTGTACAAAATTCACACATGGCATTTTTATACAGAAAGCTTAGAAAACAGCATTTTGGGGCAGAAAATGCCATAGTTGGGAGGGTATGCTCAGTACAAAAATTGTACATGGACTTTTTGTGCAGAAAACAGAATTTCTGATACCAGAAATGGCAGTTTCTGCAAAGAAGATGATATTTCTGTGTAGAAATATCTCTTGCACAGAAAATGCTGCTTCCTGTGCAAAAATACTTAACAAAAATACTACTCACAAATTTTGAGCAAAATATAGGCATAACTGTGAAGATTCTAATCAGTCCAGGATTCACTTCATTGAGATTTCCTGACAATCACAAAACAAAGGAGGTTTACCATTTTTGGAATATTTTTGAAGGTTCTTTCCAATCCTACTGAATAGTTTCCCAGAGCCTCTGAAGAAGGTGGAATAAATAGCATTCCTGTCAACTCCTTCCTATCTTAAAAAGCACCATTTTTGCTTTCTTGTACTTTCCATACCTGTTCAAACAAACAAGCAAAAAATTGTTTGTAAAGTGTATACATATTTACAAGAAATAAATGTAATTTCTAGAAATTCTAATCAACTTCAGATAATAGTCCTATTTCTCATTTTGCAGTAAATTTTTACACAGAGGGGAAATATGTTTCTTGTTTTAACCCTTAAGGGTTTTATCTTTCCTAACACTGGACATACCATACTGTGAAACTAATTCAGTTTGATCAGGCAGAGACACTATTAGATTAGCTGTCAGAAGCTGACTCAGACAAGTGAGGCTTTCGGTATTCCTGTCCATCATCTTGAAAAGTACTGTTCCCTTTTTTTTAACTGAAAATGATTCATATAAAAGTACATTTGTCTTTAAAACTGTGCCACATTTCATTAACATGAATTTATTACTCTGTGACAAATCTAGTGCTAATGATATAAAAAGAACTGATCAATATATCAAACATTTAAAATGCCTAATATTTTATAGCCCTGTTTAGAGTTGCAGAAAGAGAGAGCACCTGAGATTAATGGCACTTTGATTCTGAATTAAGCAGGCTTCAGGCTTTGCAACTGCAGAGTAGTTCCTGCTTTTAAAAAATGTACCTCCCTATCACACCATAAAAGTCAGCTGGCCACATGTCAGTCTGTACACCATTATCAGTGGTTCCTAAGGAGGCATGCATCAGCCATGGGCTAATTCACATTGCTGAATTTCACATTCTTGCAGTACACAATTCTGCTTGATCCAGGTCTCCTAAGTCTATGCACACAAATATAGAAGTATGTGGATCTGTACCTCAAAAGTTATGTTGTTACCTCAGGGAATAGCAGTATATTGCCCCACCAAATTCTGCCTACTGTATAATTGTGCAACCACATTTAGAGACTTATGTTTTCTATTGGTTATTGAATTCAGTTTTTCCTTATCTGTGCACCACTCTCCAGAAGGACAGTCTGCACAGACACTGGCATCTAGGCAACCCTTGTCCACAATCCTTCAACTGGATGCCCTGCAGATATTTGCTTTGGGCCCCAATTATCTCTGCTGTCTGGGATGGAGGGAGCAGTTGCTAGGGTTCCCAGATCTCAGAGCCTGGTCTCTCTTCTCTGTTCCACAGAGCAAAAGAAAGAATCTCAGAGTGAGAGCACTGCCTTAAATTGTGTGTGTGTGTGTGTGTGTGTGTGTGTGTGTGTGTGTAGAGTCCTCATTTGTGAGACTTTGTGTTTTGGAGATAAATTATTGCTGATGCTTAAGATATATGCTTAGTGGCCTCACCAGGACTACCCTTTGTAACATCAACAGGACTTGCATTCCTCAACATCACAAAGGGTCATTCCTTTGGCTCTGAAACCTCAGGGTCTAGGATATTCCTGACCTAAAAATCTGAGTTGTAACCCAAACATTTGAAATCATTTTACTTGAGCACCAGTAGCTGTTCAAATAACCAATTCTGTAGAAAATACATTTCTGAATCGGAAAGCATTTATAAAAACTATCAATTGTGGAAGATTCATTAAAACCAAATACCGTAGATTGGTTTTCCACACAACAACTTAGAACACAAAGAACACAACGGCATGCCAGTAATTTCAATTATACTTTCTCTCAAGCAAAGGAAAGGGAAGTGGATCCAAGATGCCTCCGGCCAAACTTTCTTCAGTAGTTTTCCCTCTTGTCACTGTGCATAAATCTTGCTCAGTCTTTGGGCCATGGTCTGCTACTCTTAAAATCAAAAGCTATTCTCACTGCTAGGCCTCCTAGACCATACATCAAATAAATCCTCAGAGACAAGCTAAAATCTGGTAGCCTCCAGAAATATTTTTCTATAATGTTAAAATGGTCTTTGAAAGCTTCTCCCAGCTTTTGACTAGCATGCGTAGTTATGCTGAGCTACATTAAAATCTTGTTCTCAGTGTGGGGAATGATCCATGTATTACAGATTCAAGTAGCTCAGATGATAGCCAAAATTTTTTGGAACATAACTCTCCAGCAGCCTACTACCACCTAGCTTCTGGGTGCTGTGGGTTTTGCAATGAAGCTCTCCAGTGCAAGGACATACCCTCATGGCTAATCAGTGGCCCAGGGTGGGGATAGATTAGAAAAACCTGGAATTATAGCTATGAAGCACATAGCAAATTGTAAGAAAAAATAGAACATGATACATGATAATATGACTAATAAACTTATATTAATACACAACAATAATTTGCAAATGTGAATCCATTAATACTATAAATAGATACAATATAAATAGATACAATATATCTGTGATCCACAGATAACAACAAAAGTATGCATAAAGGTCCTACAAGACTTGTGAAGGCACTGGTGTTCAATATGTAATTATGTCCCAGTGGACTATGTTCTCCAAACTTGATCAAAACAAAATCCTAATGGTTGATGAACACTCCTGCACTTCTCTTATGGAAAACATTCCTCAGGTGTAATTTTCAAATAGTAGTGTAGAACAGTCTTTGGGTACTGTAAACAGGCCAACCTTCTTCAAAGTATATGCTACAGGGAAATGGTAATCAGATTCTTACCCAAGGATGGAGAAGTTACAGTGGCGAAGTAAATGCAGAAAGAGGGTAACACCCATGGAATCTTTGCTGTTTCACACAAGCTTCATCAGGCTTATCTCTATATGGATGAATAACAATGTCTATACAGGCTGTAATGATCATAAAACACAGTGAAAACTATGCATGCTGCTAAAAAACAAGAGCCCTGGTGGTGCAGTGGTTAAATGCCTGTACTACAGCCAGAATGTTGCGAGTTTGATCCTGCAGAGGTCCAGTTTGACTCAGCCTTCCATTCTTCTGTAGGTCGGTAAAATGAGTACCTAGCTTGTTAGGGGGAATTAGCTAAACACATTGTAAACCGCTTAGGGAGTGCTTTGCACCAGCTGGCCCCTCTCTAAACTGAAAACCCCAGGATTCCATAGGATGTTGAAAGTGGAATAATCACGCTATAAAACTGTAGTGTGGAAATGGCCTATGAGTGGGAAGGAGCCAACAAAAAGAAACAAAGGTATAGCAGCTAATTTACAAGAAGCATGAATAATCAATCTTGTGATTGAACCCTTTTGGTAAGGAAGAATCTAGTCTATGTATCCATCTGGCTTTCTGTCTTAGAAGTTCACAGTCCACATTAGAATGGTTTTTAGGATGTTTGACTAGAGGGAGAGGGATTTCAGGAACTCCCAGCAACCAACTTGTTGTAGCACTGTGGTCAAGAGAAAGAAAGAGCTGTTGTTACCCTGGACCTCCAGAAAATAAATTGGAAATTCAATAAGTTGATTATTCTTTCTTTCACCTGGCTGCAAAACTATAACTAGATGTTGGCTGGGAGACTTCAACCTCAACTTGGTTACTACTTGGCTGTGTGGGTGGACCCTACCACTAGTGAGCTGGGGTTCTATATCTGGAAAATCATTGCACAAGTAGGTTTGAAGTATCTCCTCCTCCCTCTATAACCAATAATCCCCAACATACACTGCCATAACAGGAGATGTATATCACCAACAAAATTCTGACCTCGGTCTTAAAAGAAATCTTATAGAGGACGTTAAACCATAATTAATTCACAATATTTACCATGAACATTTTTCTGATAGTACCTTGCAGGGGATTAACCCATATAGAACTACCTAATGGGTATGACTTGCTACTAAACAAACTGATGTTAATTTTAGAAGCCATTCCCAAGGACCTGGGAGAATTGCTAGAGAAATATGCCCTGAGACATCTGGTCTGATGAATGAACATGGTAGCACTTTGCCATTTTACTAAAATATTGATATCCCACCCTCTATCATCAGATCTATGGGCAGCTTAAGTTTCACAAATCCTTTTATCAAGGAATATTTATATATACAATTTAACATGGAAACAAAAAATAATACATATTAAATTCAAAAAATGCAATTGCAATTAGAAATGATATAATAATATATAAACAGTATATATAAAGCAGATTTCATTCCTAAAATGAATTAGAATCATAAGAAATATTTTACAAGGAGACAATACACTAAAGGAGATTAAAATCCTACTCTCTAGCCAAAGATGTGCTACGTTATCTTTCATACATTTCTACTGACTGTTACCAGAGTCATATCTCCTCATACCACTGGTGCATGCACTGGCCATGCCCCCTGCTAGCTGCCCAAGAGGACACAGTATACTGAGCCACTCTGGATCTCCTCTTATGCGGACACACTCTATGCTTATAGGCCCACTTTACCAAATAATAATAATAACATAAAAAATAAAAAAAATAGCAGAAAACGCAGCAGGGAGAGGGAGTGGCTCATATTCCTAAGAACACGCTCAAATACATGAATCTTCAAAATTACTCTATGTATTTTTAATACTTCATACCCTCTTGTTTGTATCTTTGTGCTGTATTGAAGAGGTTCAGTAGATATTTTTAATCTATTATTATAATTTATGATTTTTGTAATTTGTAATGTATGTGTGTTATAAATAGACTGGTAGCTTCCCCAAGGTCTCATGAGGAAGGATAAGATACAAATTAAATGCTGTTGCTACTACTAGTATTACTACTCCTGCTGCTGCTACAACAACTACTACTACTTCATCCATGTTTGAGTCTTTAGAAAGCAAAAAGTTTCCAGGATGGTTTCCTGGCTCAAATTCATCATTATCAATAAGCAGCAGCATCCAACTGCAAATATTTGAATGTTTTCATGATATAATAGTTCTATAAGGCACATTTCACTGCATTTAGCACATAAAGCCACCTACCAAGCGCATGGTAAAGAGAAAAACTGGGAATCTCCTAGGCCACAACTAAGGCCCTTTTCACACCTTACCTTGATAACACGATGAACTAGAACCCTCACAATATTGCCAATATCGCAAGAGGCCCAATAGAGAGCCCCTTGCAGTCTGCACACAGTAGGGCATTTGTGAGAGAGCACCAGTCCCCACCTGGTGCCTTGTCCACATGTCGGCATCGTGGGCCATGCCCAGGTCCCTCCCTGTCCCCGCCCCACCACCCCGATTGGTCGGTGGTTTTTCTTTTCTTTTTTTTTATTGTTTCATCAACTATCACGCTAACGTTAGCACGATAGATCCTGCCAACAGGCTGTTTCATACTAAGTTGGTAACATGCTAACATGCTAACGTGCTAATGATAGCACCAGGTTTGGAAAAAAAAACCCACAGTCGGTCAGACCCCGGGGGCTGCTGTTGTCTCGAGTGTGAGTGGCGACGCAGCCCCGGGGTGGCCTCTCACGGCGACGTATCGTGCAGTGTTCCCTGCTGCGATGAGGGCAGCGACCAGCCTGCTGCTGGGTGGAGCATCCCCAGGAGCTGCAGCATGAGGGACAGGCAGCAGCGACTGCCCACACCCCGCCCACTCCCGGATCCTTCCCGGAAGCACACTGGACGATGGCTCCGCAGGTCCTCTGGTTGCGCAACCAATGCGTGAAAGGGAGGTTATTTTCGCCTTTCAGGTGAAAATAAGAAAACGCGCTATCAGCACTATCCATGGCTGTGATAGCACCTGGTTCGCCAGAACATCATGCAGTACAGCGGCTCATAAAGGGGGGAGGGAGCGTGCTTAATACACTTTAAAAACGCCATGCGAAAAGGGCCTAATACTTACAACTCTGCCGTGCTTTCTGCTTCCTCAAAATTCCAGTGGGAGATTGGAGGACATCAATATCAACAACATTTCAGTAAACAAAAGAGAAATGTTCAGGGGCCTCTGGCAAGCATTCATTTGCTAATCAAGTTATGCTCAAACAAATCTTGAAAATTAACTCACAGCATTCAAATCACACCATGTCACTGTAATATGAGGAAACACTGCACATGGTAGTAGCATATGCTTGAAGAGCTGCTCTTGATGAGAAATGCAGTGTTTTTCCAGGGTAATTGTCTATCTCAAAGCCCATTGAAGAAAGCATGGTACTTTTACCAGATATTGCAGACAATCCCATTCAGAATCAAGCTTATGCAGCAGTTATCTCAGCATATTCTCTGTTGTCCTCAGCTCATTGCCTTGCTGTTGAACTCCAGAGGACAAAGCAAGTTGATAAAACTTCAGTTACATCTGTGCTTTGTGAAATTTGTTGTCCATTGCTTGCTACTTTTAAATAAATGTCTCAGTACCATAGGTTTTTTCTGCTATTATGTGCCTTCAAGTGGACTCCAACTTATGGCAACCCTACTGAAGGGTTTTCTTGGCAAGATTTATACAGAAGAGGGTTCCTATTGCCTCCCTCTAAAGCTGAGAGAATGTGACTTGTTCAGATGTTACCCTGATTTATGGGGTCCCTTGGGGAACACCTCAATGTGCTCCATGTGATGGGGAATGGAAACTAGCCAGAGCACGAGCAATAGCAATGCAAGAGGCAGGGTAACCTAGTGGGGTCTTTTTACCCAGTTTTTATGGGGTCAGGTCAAGTCAAAAACAAAAATGTCTAATAAATGATTTTATTGAATGAAAGGCTCACACATCAACACAATCACTCACACACTCACTCAAGACCTGTTAAGAAGCAAAAGAGAGGAAACTGGATAGGGGAGTATTGAAGGGGTTGTAGCTGGGGTAATACTGCACCTTTTCCTGAAGTCCTTGGTCTGGGGAAAACAGCAGAGAAGTGGAGCTCAGCACGGAGAGGGCTGAGGGGATTACTCAACGGACGGAGAAGCGGTCTGCTGGGATGACCAGGAGTGATCCAAAGAACCGCTCAAAAACTGGGACTATTTGTATGGGGAAAAGTACCTGGAGGGCTAATCCTTTCCCAGGGAGAACAATGGGTGTTGCCATGAGAAAGAAGCTCCACAATGGTAACTTCCTTTGCATGATGAGATTACAAGGTGTTACCAAAGTCTCAGGATCTTCGGCTGCATTGGGTTGTGGTGTGGCTTCATTTAAACGGTCCTTGCCTGATAGGATTTTGCTCAACTTGGGGCAAACATGCTATTCCTCTCAAGTCAGCTTCTCTGAGGCTGAGGATCCTTTGTCTACTGTGGGTTTGCACAGCTTGAGGTCTCCTGGGGCGACGTGACTGGGGATTTTACTGGCCTGACCTGGTTTTTGATCGTTCAACTGTTGCTGCCTACGTGCTCATCTGGGCAACCTCTCAGGCACATTGAATCATATTTTAATATCAAAATTGTAGACCCCGGGACAGGGTTTACCAGTGAGATAACACAGGGTCACCCTGTAGGTTTCAGTGGCAGAATGGGGATTTCAAGTTTTCCCAGAATCCTAGTCCAACACTTAAAAACTATACTGTGCTGGATCTTCTCAGTTCCATTACTCATTACTGAAAGATTAAGTTGTTACATTGCTTGTTACTGATAAATTGCTTTTTCATTACTTTTGGAGGAGGTGGAGGAAGAATATGAAGATATGCAGCTAAAAACATAACATGCCAATCTCAAATATCAAAGAACTCTTCACAGCTTCATTTTAGGAACACTGAATAAATACTATTTGTAATGTCCCAAGTGTAACACTGTTATCAGTTGGTGCATTACTTTTAAAAAGTAACTGTGTTGGGAATGTTGTTAGCCCCTAAAATACATGACATAGTACATGTAACACTTGTAATTAATTACTTTCAAGGTTTGCTCATTTTCTATTTCAGTGCACTCAGCTGAAAATGCAGTTGTCATTGGGAAAAGTGCTCCCATTATTCCCCAATGAAGAAGTCTCATTTAGTTCCTCAGTACAGGAAAAAATTCATATAGTGCTAATTTACCTGCAGGATATGTTTTCAGTTTAAGAACTCTCAATTTTGGACAGTTGAATGCAGTCTCTCAACTTCCTGAACACCACACTGTCCATTTGATTCCTGAATGAGAACTGTCCTTAGGTGCCTACCTAAGCCACATTGTTGCTTTCCTCACTGCCCTCCAGACCGGCAAATATCACCTCAAGCCTGAAAGTCCTCTATCCACACTTTTCTCCCTTTTCCTTCAGTTAGTCCTTGTGTGCTTCAGTGTGAGTGTTTGGGTCTTTGTGTGCTTGTGTGAATTTCTTTCAATAAAAACACATTTTATTTTACATTTGGAATCTCTGGCTTGCTCTTTCCTGCAAGGATCCTGTAAACATAGGTGGTAGCTCTCAATAAGTTACCCCCCCTTGCGGGCCTCCTGATTTTTGAGCTAATTAATTCCCTGTTGTCATATTGAGGTACTGGTATTGCAGGTGGACCCCTGAATCACCCACCTTTTGGGGTAATAGTGTGGTGTAGTGGTTTGAGTGTTGGACTACAACCCTGGAGACGATTTCCCCACTTGGCCATGAAAACCAATGGGTGACCTTGGGTGCATTACAAACACCCTGGCCATTTCAGCACTAGCCTGTTATAGCCAGCCGGCTCCTCCCAAAATTGCAAAACCCAGGATTCCAGAGGATGTTGAAAGTGGAATCATCGCGCCATAACAGGCTAGTGCAGAAAAGTGGTCAGCTCCAGAAAACCCCATGATAGGTTTGCCTTAGGGTCACCATAAGTACGAAATAACTTGAAGGCACACAACAACATAAAACTGCAAATCCCAGGATTTTATAGATTATTGCCATGGCAGTTAAAGTGGAATCATAGTGCTATAATAGTATATGTGAAAGGCCTTAGTCCTCATGAAAATTCAGTGGATCTGGTCACTGCTCCCAGATATACAGAAGGCTGCATTTCCAGAAGATACCAGCAGTTCACGTCCAGCATACTATTAGTGGCTTGCATGCGCATGTGTATGGCAGAAGCTTGCCTTATATCAGCATAATTATACTAGCATAGGCGAGGGAGCAAGAATAAAAAGGTTGTGGGTGCAATGGCTATGAAGGAAGGAAATTGTTGAATAAATAGGCAAATTAGATCTGGCAGATTTTATCTGTCTCCTTTCACCACAACTGCACAACACTTAAAAAAAGTACACCAATAGAGTGCACCAATAGGATTCTGTCCTACAGAATCTACTAACCTAGTGGCAGACTAAAACGACTTGTACCATTTGCACTGCTCTATGGCAGTACAGAATGTGTTTTCCATCCTCTCTCTCTTTGTTGTCAGAAAGTCTGAGAAAGAACCATAACCCATTTCAAGTGAGAAGATCTGCCCTACCAGGGATTCCAGCCAGGTGAACTTCTGCAAAACTCACATCAGTCCTTTTCAAACCTTCCCCACCAATGCATTGGGAGGGTATACAAGGAGAGGAGCTGAAGCATGTGCCACTGCCTCCCTCTACTCGTGTGGAGAAAAAAACCTGAGGAGGGCTTATGTCTGAGTCCAGGTGGATTGAACTATGGCAACTACAGGGGCCACTTTTCTGCTCTAGAAGCCCCCCCTCCAAAAAAAAACCCCAGAAGCTCACTTCTGGTTTTGAAAAACAAGGATTTTTTTTTTGAAAAAAAAAAGGTTAAACAACAAAGTTGAACTTTGCAACCTATTTAAAAGGTTGTTCTCTCTGAAATGTGGATGGATGGTCCTGAAGACTTCCAGAGAAGTCATTTTTCTTAGGCAGAGAAAAGCAGTCTACAGAGCCTGGATGGTTCAGGAGCTTCAAAAATAACCTGGGGGCTGCACTTTGCATCGTCTAACCTAAACTGGAACAAAACAAAGAAATATGTGTCTTAGGTTTAACCTTCACTATTTGTTCTCCCTCTATATTCATTTTTTTTAATATACAGTGTTTGCATAAGTAGGATAACTTCGCAGGAATGCAGCCCAGTCTCACCCTACATACTGCCAGCAGAGACAATACTGTACTGAATGGATCAGTGACCTGACTTAGCATGCAGCCTTGTTCTCAATTACACATACCTCAGGAAAACTAGCTGAGCATCACAGTTCTCTGATCTTTGTTAGATGATGTGCAAGGCTACCACCTCACAGAGCAATCCCAGTGATTGCATGTCAGAATACCATACATCATGGGAGCTGTGGGGCTATTCTGACATCATTTCTAAGAACTTTAATAAAAGAATGCAAGTTGAACACTGGATAGAGACAAAACCTATTTTTTCCCCTTCTGGGTTAATATTGCTCCACACACAAGCAATATATAAGACGCCAAGCTCTAGTACTCCTGTCAACTGTTTTATTCATTGCTTCTTGCCCTTGGGAGAGAAAGAACAATCCCTTTTGTTTATTAAACCTTTCTTTTTCTGTGAAAATACTCAGCTATGTGTCCTCTTATTCTGCAGAAGATGGGCCGTTGTACACAACATGCCCTTTAGCTTGATGCTACTTGCTCTTTCCCTTTTCAGTTTAAAGAAGAGAAGCCTATGAACTTCACAATATGTTCAGTGCTGCCTTAACTGTTATTTGCAATGCTATTCTAACGGTTTGCAGCATTATCCTTTGCACTGCCTCCCTTGTGCAATTCAGTTTCACATCCCTGTTAATGGTGGCTTTACTCATTGAGATTAAGTTATTCCTTCCAAAGTAGAAAGCAATCTCTAGATTCTAATGAAAGAGTGCCTTAGTAGCATGTTTTAGGTAGTTTTAAAAACTGTATTTGTGGTACTCGGGTGCACTTAGATCTGGCAGCTTTGATGTTATATATCAACTCATCCATGAATTCTTCAGGTGACCCAGGGCATGGCAGTGTCCCTCACTCTCAATTCCCTCACTGTATTATGACAATAATGTTCTTTACTGCCTTCAGAATGGGATTGAGATAAGGATTGTAAAGCAGATCCTTAAACCAAAACTAGCACTTCAGATAGGGGTCATACAGATGAGTAAGGGTCAAAAGCATTGCTCTCACTCTCCTTTTTCTGAAGATGAAGCCTGCATACAAATGAGTGCCCTGGACATTCCCCTGCTCACCTTCGGAATGAAGTAGCAAATTTGGGGCCAGGATGGAATCAAGGAGTGTCACCTGCACCCAATCATGTTCATTGTTCATATATTTTGCAGGCACCGTGAGGGAAAAGTGGCAGCACAGATGAATTGTGAGTTCAAAGGGCTCCTTCTCATCCTCTTCATTGTTGTTGTTCAATCTTGCCGTTTATAGAGATAAAAGAGATAGTTCTTTCTCACAGGTTTACAATACAAGAAAGGCAGGAAGGAAGGAAGGAAGGAAGGAAGGAAGGAAGGAAGGAAGGAAGGAAGGAAGGAAGGAAGGAAGGAAGGAAGGTAAATTCAGGCACCAGAGTTTAAAGTTCCAAGAAATTTCTGTGTCTCTTTTCCTAGTGACTAGTAACAACTGAAGAGATCAAGTCTGGGAGGGGTGGAGTTAAATGTCACTTGATACCAGTAGGTCTCATGGAGTAGGATTGGCTGTGTCAGCTTAATATAAATTTGTATCATGTTTGTACCTGCTTAAGGCTGGTGTGACTTCTACAGAGAAGCAAGAAATATGTAGAAGATTTAAAAACCCTTTGGGTTTATATTGTGGTTAAGAACTGTATCTTTAGTCCAGCTCTGTCTACTGATTTGTACAAGACCTTTTGTCATATTAGGTTCGCATGAAGCAAGGAGTTGGGCAAGCCTGGTTGGTGGCAGACAACCATAGCTCAGTGACTGTTGTGAAGGGAGGAGCTAGAGGAAGAAAAGATACAAAACTGGGGCTTGTCTCTGGCCCTTTTCACACTGCATTTCCGATGCAAAGGGGCCCCTTAAGCATCGCGCACATGTGAGGAGCGGTCCACACAATGCACTCACATTTGCACGACGCTCAAGGGCCTGGTGCAGACCGTTCATGCATTTTTTTTTTCATTTTTGGCTCAAAGTCAAATATGTGGCGTGGTCGCGCATTGCTCCGGGGCCCTGCGCGCACTTACCTGGCGTGCAGAGCCTTGGGAGCCGGGCCAGTCATACTTCCTGTCCAGTGCAGATTGGGAAGGTCCCAGGTTGCCCTGCGAAAGAAAGAGGCAGGGCTCTCGCATGAGCAGGAAGCTCGTGAGGAGCTGAAGGACCCCGGACGCAAGAGCCTCTCTCCGGAGGCTGCTTGCGCAAGCCCCACACCCCAGCACCATGAAAAGGTAAGGTGCAAAAAGGATTAGTGACAGGAGGCAGATAGGGAACAGATCGCATAGACAGGAGAAAGATGGCATAGAGACAGGGAAAAACTGACATAGAAATAGGGAAAAGCTGTAATACAGATAGGACAGTCAGCCAAGGATGGAGGGAGAACTGAAGAGGATTAAACAGTTCAGGGATTAATGTGTGATCTAAATATATGTTAATAATTGGGATGGGATGAATCCAGAATTTTCCGAATCCAAATCCGTGGAAGGTTCTGGGAATCTCCAAATCTCATGAATCTCAAATCTTTCAAATCATTTTTTTAAAGAGGGTTTAAAAAGCAAGGGGAAGAAAGCACTTACTGAAAAGTGATTTTGAAGAAGAATTTGAGAAGTCTCAAGTCCCGCAACAAGGAAGGCACTTAAAACAAAACAAAACAAAACACCAGCCTCTAGTCCAGTCTCAATTCTGCACCCTGCAGTCTCCAGTCAAGTCTCAAGTCCTGCAAGGGACTTTCAAGTCAAGTCTCTAGTCCAGTCTCAATAATTCCCAATCCGTACCCTCCAGTCTCAAGTCAAAAGAATAGAGAATAATTATATTACCTTGCAGAGGGAAGCAGCTGCAGGCACAGGCAGCTGAGTGGGCACAGGCAGCCCCAGCAAGCACAGGCAGCACGAGTGGGCACAGGCAGCCTCTAGCATGTATACGTGGCCTTATGCCATGATTTTCATGCACCCAGGGGTCCTCCAGCCAATCAGACTTTTGTCGGTCCC
Organism: Ctenosaura bakeri; assembly: GCA_948474755.1. Classification (NCBI taxonomy): domain Eukaryota; kingdom Metazoa; phylum Chordata; class Lepidosauria; order Squamata; family Iguanidae; genus Ctenosaura; species Ctenosaura bakeri. The sequence goes on from CAOLHI010005099.1 coordinate 58,993, forward strand.
TGGAGGTGCCAATTTTAAAAAGTTAAAAACAAACTTGGTTGCTGGATTCAAAAGATTCAATTTGCCATTTTGGTGCAGGGATTCAGATTCACGAATCCTCAAATCCTTACCAAGGATTCGAGGATTCGGTTGGCCCATCCCCAGTTCTATTATTTTTTACAACTGTGTCTGGCTCTTCCTGTTAAGTTTTGTTAAAGAGTCTAGTCATGCTTACCACAGTGAACCCACTGAACAGTACATCTGCTGGTTCACATTGGAATCACCTTGAGTATCAAGTACCCAATTTAAGAAGGAATATTGAGGGGGAAAAGGTCAAGATGAGTGACAAGAGCTCAATGGTTTGGAACGGCAAAGCCATCCTGGAGAGATGATTCATTACAGTTCATGTGAACCAGTCTAGATGCTTTCAATCTGAGCATTAAAATTAACTTCTGTACATTTTGCTTTTCATATACTTTTTTATACAGGTGTCCCAAGACTAAAAGAAAAAGTTGTAGTGTACCTTGATGACTAGGTTCAATGCACATGCTAGAAAGAAAAAAAATCAGGCCTAAATCCAGTTGTGACTCCCAACTGAATAGACCATTGGATCAATAGGGGGCCTGGTAAGTCAATGCTTGTATAAGTTCCATTGATTCTACTTTAGGCCTTGAAATAAATCTGTGCTAAGTTTAAAAAAGTCCTTTCATGAGCCAAACACAGGGCAATCAATTGGATTTATTCATGAGTTACGAAAAACTACTGCCTGGGGGATTCTGGGAATTGTAATCCAAAAAAGTAACTTCTTTATGCTGAGGTTTCTTTGAACCTCTTCACCTAAAAAGATGAATTCTGGCAGTGTCCATCTGCAGAGAACTGTGTCATTCATTCTCAGGGATGAATAACGTTTGATTGTTATTCAGCACTAACTAAGAAAAAGTCATGAAGTAACCATATGTATTTCTGCATGTTATTATGTTTGAAGGCAAGCTCATTCATTTTTCAGTCTCTGCATCCCTCGTGCCACTACAATAATAGTGCACAAAATCTAGAATTCAGTAATTGCAAGGGGCTACAGTCATACCCTAAAGGTCCTGGATCCTGTGTCTGATCTTGGAAGCTAAGCAGGGTCTGCCCTGCTTAGTACTTGAATGGGAGACTGTCAATGTATAATAGCTGCTGTAGGCTATATTTCAAAGGAAGGAACTGGCAAAACCACCTCTGAGTATTCCTTTCCTTAGAAAACCCTATGAAATTCATGGGTCATTGTAAGCTAACAGACAGCTTGAAGACACACACACATACATACATACATACATCGTTTTCAAACTGGGCCTTGGCACATAGCAGCCACTCAGTCAAAGGCCCTTTCCGCACATGGTGAGGGAAACACTCCCTGCCGCTACTCACCGGCTTTTTGATGGGTCTGTTTGGGTCCGTCCTGACAAGGAGCAGTGCGAGCTCATCGCTCCATACTGCTCCGGCGTCCAAAATGACGGCTTCCAGTTGGTGGAGGCTCTCTACCAACCAGAGAAGCTCACCAGCCTAAAGCCCAACCCCGGCAGATCTGCAGGCACACACTAGTGCACGCCTGCAAATCTGCACCGGAGCGCAGTGACAGAGCGACACAGGGTTGTGCACTTCGTACTTTTTAAAAACCTCTTAAAAGAAGTTTTTAAAAAGCATGCTGCGTGACCAGTTCTAGTCACTCCAGAGTGGACTGAGGTGTGGAACTACGAAAAGTAGTCCGCCCCAGTCCACTCCATGGTGCAGAAGACCTCCATTGGAGGTCACTCTGTACCGTTTTAATAGGCCAGTGCAGAAAGGGCCTAAATTAGCATTATGTTTTCGACAGACGCTGGCCAAACTATTACCTATCCAGTAATATCTACTGAAATTATTGTGGCTAAGATTGGCTACACATAGAGTAAATATTAAAGAAAATTCTGTATTCAGTTCAGTTCTCTGTACAACTGATGTATGGGTATCTTAGTTCTCCAAAGGTGCTACTGGGAGAGAAAGAGGGAGAAAGATTGAGAGAGTATATTTTTCCTAACTTCCTGATCCCATGTACAATTCCTGATTGCACACTCATGGACTCCAAACTATTCATTTTCATGTCCATGTTCATTTTTACAAAATTCCATTCATTGAGCCCTGGTTCCTCTGTTGATCTTCCTTCTTGGTGATGCACCTTTTTCATTTTGACCAGGGATGATTATATGCTAGCTAGCCTTCCCAATATATTAACAATAGAATACAAGGAAAATAAAAATGTAACGCCAGGAAGCCTGTAGAGGAAATACCTGTAATTCTGCTACCCTGGAACATGCAGGTTTGCATCCTCCTCCACTGAAAATTGTGCCATATTATTCACTATATATGCTACAAACAGACCACAAGTCATCACTGACAAGTTGGTAAGGTACCAGCAGTTGCTTCAATAAATAGAAGTTATTAGTTCGATGGTAACCCTGATTCCTTTTTAGGTCTTTTACTGAGGTTATAAACTATATTCAGTGATTTATAGCAGTAATTACATTTTAAGTAAATAGCTGCCACAGATATGTAGAAAAATCACTTATCCTTGGCAGTTCAACTATTAATTTTGTCTTAATGAAGCTTGCTGTAAGTGTACATTATTCAGATTTTTTTCCTTCCCCCAAGATTAAAAAAACAACAGTATTTATTTATATTTTAATTCCTTTTGACTAGAAATAAGCCTGTAATTCTAATGAAAGTAAACTTTATTCAAAAAGGAAAACAAATCCTCTTTCTCCAAAGTATGACTGAAAATCTTATCCTGCTTCTAAAACATTGTTCTCATTTATTATAATTGATAAGTATGAATTAGATAGGAACCCTCATTTGAACACTGCCAATAGAACTTTGATTTACACAAAAATGGCTACCCCTTGCAGTCCACTTGAAATTGCATCTGCTCCATATCACACTTCTCAGCCTTTACACTGTGTTCTTGTCTTTACTGATATGTAAAATTTACTGTCACACTTGTGGCAGTGTGAAGAAAATGGTAGAGTGTCAGCTGAGCCACTATGCACAGAAGATGGCTACTGCAGGCAGAGACAGTCACCAAAAAGTGATTCCAAGCTCCATCCATGCCATTGTCTTTTATGAGGTAGGACTATCATATTTATCTTGAATAGTTTCCTTATCTATCAGCCTGGATCTCTAACTTAAATTACATGGCAGCATTTTAATGCCTTTCATGATATATAGTATATATATTTCATACAGTTTCAGAAAATATGTCAAGCCGATTTGTTATCGCAGTTGCTAGCCTGGATTTGTAGGATATTGGATATCATTTTGATATCAATAATTTGGACTACTATACCTCTCTGTTCTCCACGTGCTTGCAGGGGCCCCGGACAAGCTCACAGACAGGCACGGCCACTAATTGCTGTAATATTCCACACAAATACAGGCAGGCCAGAAATAACCGATCCACCGCTTCAGGAGACTTCAAGGCAAGTACCACATTATGTATGCACACTGCTTACAAAGAACTCCCTGCCCCGAGCAGGCAGCTTGATTAGTCGAATACTCATCTGTCGAGCACTCTGCATTTGCATACTGGCTACTCTATTGACAATTCAGACTTAACCTAATCATGTAAAATTCTGACCTTTAGGAGGCTTTGTCTCCAGCCCAAAACTCATTGTTTTCCTCAAGTACAGACTAGCCTACGGCCACATTTTCCCCTATAAGAACCCCTGACTTTGAGAGCTTCCTCGGATCACTCCTGACTTCCATCCCACCTTGCTGCTGCTTTGCTTGGCGAGCCTTCCCCTCAGTCCCACGTGCTGAGAACTTCATATCTACAAACTTCTGCTTCTGACTACCCGGGCTTCAGGACAGGTGTAGTATTACCCATACCAAAAACCTCCTCTAAAAATCCCTCTATCCAACTCCAACCTTTATTTCTATAGTTATCTGTGTGAGTGTGTTGCATACACTTGTTTGATTGTATTTTAATAACAACAACAATTATATTTTACTTCTGTTTGCTCCTTGACTCGACCTGACCCCGTAGACATTGGGTAAAAGATCTCACTCCGTTGCCCTGCCTCTCGTATTGCTAGCTTGTGCTCTTTGCTAATTTCCCCAACTTGCATAATTTGGAGCGCACTTAGGTGTCCCTCCCGGGACCCCCAGAAATCAGAGTAACAGATTGTTTGCTATTTTTACAAATAGTGTCGGCTGCGTGCCTATAGCGAGCCTTATATCTGGGGTACTTGTTTAAACAAACAAGGACCTCCAAAAAACCTCTGGCAATAAAACTACAGCCTAGAGGAAAAAACAGCCACTTCAAACTGCAATAAAGAAAAAGTACAAAAGGTTTATTGCAGATAACAAGTTAAGGCATTTAGCAAAACATGATAAAGTCAAACAGTAAAACAGCAGAGCAATATACAAACCAACACAGCAAGGAGACACAAGGAAAAAGAGAGAAAGAGCAGTTTCTCCAAACTGCTTATATACACTCTACGCAGCTGTACATTATTACTCTACAAGTGCCTGAGTCAAACACATAAAAATTAACATACAGCTGCGTAGCCTCATCTCACTCTACACCTTAATCTTAAAGGGCAAGATCAGAAGAAGCAGCGCAGCATCAAGTAACACTAACCAATTACATATCTTGACAAATAGCGCCATAAGTTCCTTAGCTCCCTTCATACATTCCTCATTGTTGTTAGGAGGTATAAAATCAACTTCAATATACAGTGATCCTATGAATAGAGAACTCCAAGATAATCTGTTATTAACAGACCTACTAAGGTCTCACAAACTCAGGACCATGGCCTCCTTGACTGAGTATATTCACCTGTAATGCAGTTTTTCTCTTTTCATATTGCCTTTCATTTTGCTGAGCATTATCCACTCTGCATTATCCATTCTGATGAATTTTTATACTGAGTCATGTTGCCTCATGATACAGCCAAAGTACAACAATCTCAATTTAGTTATCTTGACTTTGTAGGGAAAATTAGGCTTCATTTGTTCTAGGACCCATTCATTTGTTCTAGGACCCATTCATTTGATGAGGCAGCTCATCATATCCATAGAATTCTCCTCCAGCATCACAACTGAAATGAGTTGATTCTCTTCCTGTCACCTTTCTTCACTATCCAGCTTTCACAGCCATACCTGGAAACTGGAAATAGTATGACATGGATGAACTTGTCTCTGGTATTCAATGACATATTTTCACACTTAAGGATCTTACCTAGTTCCTTCATAGATGCCCTTCCAAGTTCTAGTCTGCTGGTTTCTTGACCACAGTTTCCATTTCAATTTATGACTGACTGAACCAAGGTATAGAAATTTTTTACACATTTTTATGTCTTCATCATCCATTTTAAAGTAACGTAAATCATCTGTGGTCATTATTTTTGTTTTCTTAAAGTTTGGCTATAAACCTGCCTTTGCACTTTCTGCCTTGACTTCCTCAGTATGCACTTCAAGTCTTTGCTATTTTCTGCTAGTACTATAGTGCCATCCCCATATCTTAAATTGTTAGTGTTCTCTCCTCCAGTTATCATGCTTCCTTCTTCCACATCCAGTCCAACTTTACATATGATATGTTCAACATACAAATTCAACAGAAAGGGAGATAAAATGAAGCTTTGCTTGACCCCCTTGCCAATTAGAAACCATTCTCTTTTTTTGTATTCTGTCCTGAGAGTGATCTCTTGCCCAAGATACTCATTCCCACCTTCATGCATTTATCCATACCATGGATCAGGGCCAATAATGGCTTCATCTTTCAATTGTTCACCTGCAATCTGTTAAATCAATCTTCACACAAAACAGCATTTACTAACAAAGCAGACATTTTATCCGGGCTTGAGTCCTGCAAACCATTGTCTAAGAAGCAACTCAGGGCTGGATGAAGAAAAATAAGAGTTGAAAAGAGTATACAACCCCACTCTCTAGTAATGTTAACAATGGGGAAGGTAATCCCTCCTCTGAATGTCTGTTGAATGGATCTATTTAGGCTGCAGGACTAAAACAAAAAGATTAATCCTTCCATATTAACTAAGCCCTTCTCTCTTAAAGAGGGCTGGGCTGAGATCTTACAATGAAGCAGAGCTCTGCCCATATAGTTCTACATTCTTTCCCCTCTCACAACAACTGTCAACCTCCAGGAGGGACTGGGGAGAGGAGAGAGGAGGGGTGGTTCACGCCATGATGTAGCTGCTGGACTCAGTTTGGAGGGAGGAAGAAATGAGGGTGGAGTGCATTCATTTTTTCCTTCCCCTAGGAGCCCAGAACAACCATAGCTTCACGGTTTCTGTTACCTTCCCACCTTTCCCCTTCCCACTAGTACGAAACAGTAGCAGCAGCTGCCTGAGGGTGTTGTGGGTTGGAGGGTGAAGGTAAAATAGTAAATTACTGAGCTTTGATCCAAAAAGAGGCATGTACTTGAGTAAGTCACACTTATAGATGTGCATAATAGGATGCCAGCCCTGGGCTGTTTTTGCAGCTTCATATGCTGGATGAGGTTACGCTCTCCTTGAAGATGCAAGTCCACATCTTGTGTGCTCCTGGAAGCTCAGGTTTCAGCAGTGGCTGGGAGTGCATTTACATAGTTAAACCTTGTGTGCCAGCTGCATCTATTCCTTGAAATGTCAGATACAGCCATGATGGCACATGTCTTAGTTACATCCTAGTCAGATTACTGTATTGCACTCTACATGAGGTATCATGTGAAGGGAGTTCAGAAACTTCAGCTGGTTCAAAAAGCTGCAGCCAGATTGCTAACTGGGATTGGCTACAGAGAATACACAACTTTTGTGTTGCAATAGCACTATTTGCTGCTGGTTTGTTTCTGGACAGAACTCAAAGTGCTGATTTTGACCTATAAAACCCTATACAGTTCAGATCCAGATTATTTGAAGGCCTTTATTCTCCTTTATAAACCACTCCATCTTTTGACATCTGCTGGGGAGGCCATTCTTTCTGTCCTCCCCACCCCAAACACAGAAATAGCTGGTAGGAACATGGGAGAGGGCCTTCTCAGTGGCTGCCCCCAGGCTCTGAAACTCCCTTCCCACAGAGGTTAGACTAGTACCCTCCCTATTTTCCTTTCATAGATAAGCAAAGATTTTTCTGTTCTGTCAGGCATTTGAGGAGTGACTATATAAGGCCCATCTCAAGTGCACTGGCTTGTGCTAATTGTTGTGCTGGTATGTGGGTATGAGACTGTGTGTGTGTGTGCATGTGCATGTGTGCGTGTGGATATGCATGCACATTTAATGATGTATGCTTTAATCTGATTTTAATTTTTTGGTTGTTTAACCTCATTTTAACTTTTTTATCTTATGAGTTATTAACAATGTGGGTTTTTTTTTTAATTTGTCGTAAGCTGCTTTGAGTCCTGAATTGGGGGGAAAATGGTATAGATATAAGTACAATAACAATAGCAATAATAAAAAAATTTGGATGGTGCTCAGTTGGCTGAGGCACACAAATATCTTCTGGCAAAGTATTATTCTCTGGATCTGGGAGCAAATCCATTGAGTTTTAAATGGAAAACTAAGGGCCCTTTCAAATTTCATGGTTATAATGCTTTGATTCTAATTTAATTGTCATTGCTTCATCATGTGGAATTCTGGGGTTTGGATTTTAGATAGAGTTATTTAGAATTCTCAAGCGAGAGTGCCTCATGAAGCTACAAACACCAGGATTCTATAGGATGTAGCCAAGGTAGTTAATGTAGAATCATAGTGCTGGAATTTTGCAGTATGAAAGGGCTCCAAGTGTTAAGGAGCTGAAAGCATTGTGATATCTTTCTGTGGCTGAATGATGTCTCTCAATCGTTAGCTCAGTCATTTCTTTCTCTGAGCATGAGGGTCAATGTCTTCCGAGGAAAAAGATTAATGTCTTAGAAGCAGAGTATCAGAGAATCTTAGAGCTGCAGGGGACAACAAGGGCCATTTAATCCAACCTCCTGCCATGCAGGAATACCCAGCTAAAGCATTTCTGAAAGACGCCTATCCAACATTGGTTTAAAGATCTCCAATGAAGAAGGCTCCACCACCCTCTGAGGCAGTATATTCCACTGCCAAACAGCTCTTACAATAAAGCAGAGCCTACTAATGTTTGGGTGGAATCTCTTTTCTTGCAATTTGAATCCACGGATTTGCATCCTAGTCCCTGGAGCAGCAGAAACAAGCTTGGTCTCTCTTCTGCACTGTATCCCTTCAGACAATTAAAGATGGCTATCATGTCACCTCTCCGTCTTCCCTCCTTCACTTAATGTTTTGGACCCTATTACACTCATAGGGCACATCAATGTTAAATTCATTAATGGGATATTTCGATCAGGAGTTTTAATAAAATGGTGATTCAAAAGAAGAATGATAGCTTGTGGCTGGAAAAGAAAGCAATCTGCTGGGACTGTCCTGCTCTTAACTGCAAAGAACTATCAGAGATTAAGAGTCAATAAGCTATTGTTGGTCACAACCATTGTCAGAAGAAAAAGTTACAGTGTCACACAGAAAGATATAAATCAGAGCCAGAAGTTCAAGGGGTGGCATGTGGTTAAATAGTCCAGGGGTTGTAAATCTGTTAGAGGCACTTTCACAAGCCAAGCTATCAAGAGGAAGACTGAAGTTGAACTCAGCAAGGCAGCTGGTGTTTGTCACTTCGTTTTATAGGAGGCATCTTGAGCCAATGCTCAGATCCCAGGAGGTATTTAGGGAGAGTGTTCCAAAGCTATGCTCCTCCTGATGCCTTGATTGCAGCCTCTCACTTCATTTGCAAGGAATAGTCTGCTCCAGAGCCTGAGCATCCACCATTTCCTGGGAAGTTTCTTCTTCTCCTCTTTCTGCTCTGAACCCAAACTGACCCACTGAACAGGGGGAGGCTGTTAGGCATCTGCTGTTACACTTCACTGGTAAGTCTGGTTCATCTTCTGATGAAGATAAACTCTCCAGAGGAGGCATGACATGATCAAGCTACTGGACATAGTGGTAACATTTTGATGCCCTTTTTCTCAATGTCCATGTTCCAAGCCCACAACTGGTTATGGACATTCAGTACTTACAACAGCAAGACCAAAGAATAGGATTGGCAAAGCATGGGGAGGGGAGAGCTTCCTAAAAGTTCAAAGCAGTTCTCAAAAGTTATGATTGTTTTATTTCCTTAATGTAAAATGATTCATAAAATAAAATTGAAATATAACCCAGGACTGAAGCTAAATCAATAACAAAGTAATATTTCAGTTCTGTCAGCACATATTATGCAAGTGGAGAAAAGACCAGCCAGTACAGTATGTCATGATTTTAATATATCACTGTACAAAATGGAAAAATATCAAAGCAGGTAATATGGCATTATAAATATTATTGTTTCTTATCATTTGCACCATTGAAGTAGTAAAATATTTATAGCTAATCTCAGTGGCTATTATACATTTGGTGCGTTTCTGATTTGCCTTCTTTTTATTTTCTATTACAAAGATATTTGCTGAGTAAGAGAGGTCACTCTGTTTCACTTGCTTGATAGAAATACATACCCCTTCAGATCCACAGTTATGTTTAGTCAACACCCTCTTACACACATATGGAAGAAAGATTGGCCCTACCAGGTAGTAGAGTGAAGCAGCCTACATCCAGTGGTACCATATAAGGGGGGGGGGAATAACTGTTTAAATGACCTTTAAATGTGCAACAGGACATTTTGAAACTAGGATTCTGCTCTACATGAAATCCATTTCTCTCTGTGTGTTCAGTAGATATTGGGGCATTCTCAACCATTAGGAAAGGTGCACTTTGAGAGCATCATTGGGCTAACCTTGCTTCTAGCAACCCGTTGCTCTGAGAATCAAGTGCCTCTCCATATGAATAACTCTCTCTTTAATCAGTTTCATAGTATCATAATGCTGGAAGGAGACTCATAGGTCATCAAGGCCAACCTTGCAGGAACTCCAGCTAGAACATCTCAAGCAGGTAGGTGTTCAGCCTCTTTTGGAAGATGTCCAGAGAAAGACACCCCTTGAGAACTGGCTTTTATGTATAATAGTCTTGGACTGGAACAGTTGTCCCCACTGTATGTTACAGAAACATTCTCTGGAAGAGCAAAAAAGAACAATTTGCTTATCTGATGGCTCATCTAAATATCCAAAAATAAGTTAAAAACATTAAAACCATTTAAAACAGTTAAAAACATTGAAAGCATATAAATTACAAAAATCTAAAACAATGTACAATTTTTAAACAAGTTAATAAATAAATAAAATCCCCCCCGCTCACATAAAAGCCTGCTTGAAGAGAAATGTTTTTGTCTGCCAGCGAAAGGAAAGCAGAGAGGGTACCAGCCTAGCCTCTTGAGGAAGAGCCTTCCACAGGGTGGGAGCAGCCACTGAGAAGGCTCTCTCCTGTGTCCTCACCAGGACAGCCTGGGATGGTGGTGGAGCCAAGAGAAACGAGACCAATAACAGCATACCAAAGGAGACCAGAAATATCCTATTATTAGATCATATTTTATATAAGCAAGTTAACATAGGAACAATAGAGGAAACATAAAAAAATTTAAAATGCAATTGCAAGTTTAAAAAATGATAATGTACTAATACAGAAATAGCAAATATAAAGCCACTTGCATTCCTACAATAAATAAAAATCTTATGATATTCTAAAAGGAAACAATATACTAAAGGAGACCAAAAATATATTTTTCATTTCAATCACTAGTAGGTGATCATTAATATCTCCAAACAGTTGCATACTAAGTTTTGAAGAAATACATAAAGCACAGAAAGTTTCTGATATAAGGAAGCCAATTTAATATTGATCAATCAGTTGAATGATTGACTGACATCTTGGCCATTTCCTCACTACACTTTTACAGTGCTATTATTGCACTTTCAAGGTCCTATGGAATCCTGGGGTTTGCAGTTTAGGGAGAGGCATTTAGCATTCTTAGTCAGAGAGCTCTTTGGCCTCAGTAAACTACAAACCCCAGAACTCCACAGGATGTTGAATAATAGCATGATAACAGTGTAAGGCAGAAAAGCCACCCTTAATTGGTTTTACTAACAAGATGTTACAGAAGACTATGGCCATTTCCGGATGGCCCCTCCCGAAACTGCAAACCCCAGGATTCCAGAGGATGTTGAAAGTGGAATCATCGCACTATAACAGGCTAGTGCGGAAATGGCCTAAGATTGAAATCACAAGAAGTGTGATAAAAACATTAACACAACAGTATTATAATCAAGCAAGGAAGGCAACAAAAAACACGAGTTGAGCTGGTGCCAAAACAAATGCTGTAACTGTGCCAGTCACACTTCCTTGGGGAGGGTATTCCATAATTAAAGCCCCAAGCGTATAATATGAAATATAGGCTAGTCAGAGTAGTGGCTGGCAGGAATAGCAGCTGGGTGACCACTCTGGGTAGCTTCCCACTTTGTAAACTAGAAAGGAAAGACACTTAATGTATCTTCAGGTAGTAAGATTTCTAATATTGTATAATCTTCAAGGACTTTGGTAAGAAGTAGAGAACAATATAACTTTTCATCAACTAACTCACCAGCTCTGCAATTTGGCTCTCCACAGGCACAATTGCTTTTCCACTGCACTGGTCACTTGTTGATGCCACAGCATCCATTACACTTTGTCATATGAATGTGTTTATTTTACAGTCTCATCATCCTACTTAACCCATAGCCTGTAATGTCTCCTTCTGGCTCATTACCATTGCTCCAGAAGGATACATTGTGACTGTTTAATACTTACTTAGAATGAATTTACGCAAGTCGTTCCCACCATTCTGCTTAACCTCCTAGTCACAAATGCTTGATTTTTAATGCTCTAATGCCTTCAACTTGGGATTTTTTTTCAAAAAAAATGTTATTTAAAAAAAAAATCAGGAGTAAAACTGACAGATTTTCCATCCCTAGTACCAACTTACAATTGGAAAAGCATAGTGGTGAGAGAGAAAGACTACATGTTTTATAATTAGTTTGCTGCAAGCAACATATTTAATATCTCATAATGTTAGGCTTTATGGCAGGAACAAGAGCTAGATAGGAATCATTCTAGGCAATTGCACTGTTCACAACAGATTGTTCTGCTGGGACCAGACACCAGCACTTGCCCATCTTGTATGGGGACCTAAAAGAAGAGATCCATTTCCTTTCTCTCAAAAACCTATTCAGGTAAAAGTGAGCTCAGCGTCAGAGATACACTCATGTACAAGATGGCACATGTGTTAGCTCTAGGATCCCATGGACAAACACCTTCTGCATGTTAACCCCTTTCAGGTAAATCCATTCTTGTAAAGTTCTCTACAAGGACAGGGGAAAAAGAAAATCCATAAGCACTTATATTAAAACAGCTGGAGAAACCTTGGGCTCTAAGAAATTCAATGGAGGAAATTTGTAATCTCCCACAAGTATTGTGGCATATATTAAATCATGTTAACCGCTTTTAACTTAAGCATATACAGCAGGTTCACCATAAAAGGACTATTTTGATCTTTTCTTCATCTTTCCTTTTCTGAGCAGTGAGAAATGTGTATGCTTTCTCAAGAATGCTCATCATAGGTAGAAAACTTGGTAGAGGGAATTGAAAAGTTGTGGCGTTTTTGGAGAAAGCTCATTCTTTCTGAAGGTGAGGGGAAAGAGATGGTGTATAAAAAAATATGCATCCTGTTTTCCTTTTGAACACAGAACCTGGGCACCCCCTAGAGCCTCAAGATTGCCTTACTTAGACTTTCTCTTAAGCTTCTGTAAATAACATTTGTCTTGACAAGATTCAAAACAAATTCAGCAGACTTCAAACCAGTCCCAGCCTCAGCTTTGTTGCTTATTGAACTCAGTACATTTTTTTCCACTCAGTCATGCCAAAAGCTGCACAGATTAAAGAGCAGTTACCACTGCAAGATATAGTTGACCACACTGAGATGGTGTGGATGGGAGAGGTTCTGGTTTTATAGGATCCAAAGCCCTTTCAGTCCCAACACAGGGAGACATTTACTCCAGCCTTAGAACTGGAAAAAAAATCTATTCTCCCAATATCTACTATAGGAAGGAAACCATTTTAAAAAAAAGGAACAGAAACAAATTTTTGTTATTTCCACCCTTTCCATATTAGGGCTTTGGATACTGCAGAAACTCTGTCAATGCTATCTATTCCATTGGTTTTAAAAAATGACTGTGAGGGTGCAACTGCAGTGCTACAGACAAGAGGAATATTTTAACACAGGCTGTGAGGTTCAGGATCCAGGATTAATATCACCTCCATTAAATAGGAAGAGTAACATTACTGAAAAAGGCATGACATTACTGAAAGCCAAGGGCTTCATGAATGAGCCAGTGTCTCACAAAAACTGACTGTTACTGGAAGACAAATCTGAACATGTTTGAGAGAGGAAAATTTCCCATTAACACTGACTCACAATGCACACAATGAAAAACTTTCATTAATGATGGGTTGCACACACAGTTCTTCATAAAATGGGGTTCTTGAATGAGTGGTTCCCTGTAATTAACACTGTTCTACAAGGGGGAAAAACATTTATCTGTTTCAGTAGAGAGAACATTTAAGAGGCAATATCTCTTGCCGACACACACTGAACACCCCAGAGTTCTAGTACTAATCAAGCAATCAGTTTCTTCCAGGATAGAAATATGGCCAGTTTGGAACTATCTTTTTAATATCAATTCATTGGGATGGTTAAATGCCAGTACTGCAAGCGAAAAGGTTGTGAGTTCGATCCTGCCGGGCTCCAAGGTTGACTCAGCCTTCCATCCTTCCGCAGGTCAGTAAAATGAGTACCCAGCTTGTTGGGGGCATGTATAGAAATGTTTCGAAATTCATGCTATTTGTAAGTTGTTCGCCGCCTCGATCCATATGGAGAGGCGGATACAAATAAAAAAAAAAACAGATCTCCTCAATCTGGGTAAAGAAACTATGTTTTGAACAGTTCTTTCCTTTGTTTTTGTTTTTTTTAATCAGTCTGTTTGCCATTTCTCTGAAGATCAGGTTTTAAGTATCTCAGGTGAAAGACTCTGTCCCTAAGACAAGCTGTCACTCTGCACACTGATATGTGCTTAGTGTATGCATTTACTATACTACTGTTGTTTAGGAATGTACAGCTCAGCTATGCAATACAAACTGGTGCAAAGATGAACTGGGCATCCCTCACATATACCATTCTGTAACAAGGTGAACCCTCACCCACCTCTGCTCAGGCTAAAGGCCACTCCTTACCTTTTATAGAGTGTCAGCTGGATTTGATTCCCTCCCCCTCCTGGGTAATTCTACTGGTACTTCAAAGTTTTGTTCTTTCTGTACCTGTACATTTTGCTTGCAGTTGTACAGTATTTCACAGTGGGTTTAGCAGAATCAAAGCTGCATACATAGTTGCTTCACTGACTAATTACAAGCCAACATGCATAGCATTCTTTCAGCCTGGTGACCATTTGGTTCTGGCAAAGGACAGCAGAGACCACATGCCAGGAGTAGGCATAGCTATCCACACTGCTGGCATGCAGTGCCCACATGCCGAACCCATTCATACATACTCCCTCAGGACAGGGGAGAGGAACACAGTGAATCTGCGGGGGGGGGGTAGAGACTGCACTTTTTCACTAGGGGCAGTTTGCTGCCTTGCCATGTTGTGAGTGACAGCACAAACGGGGTCTCTTTGCCCCACATATGCCCCTTTAGTCAGCCTAAATACCCCTAAAGGCACTAGATCCTGTCTGATCTTGGAAGCTAAGTAGGATCAATTGGTTAGTACTTGGATGGGAGACTGCCAATGAATACCAGGTGCTGTCGGCTATTGCCCTTTCCACATGAGGCAAGTGAATCACTCCATGCTGTTACTCACCGCTTCTTCTTGGCTCGAAGCAACATGGACTCTCCTTTAAGCCCTTCCACAGGGCTCCTCTGTTTGTTCCAGGACGATGCGGAGCAGTGCAAGATCTTCAGATCCGCACTGGTGAGGCTTACAAAATGGCAGCTTCTGGTTGTTTGTGGGTCCAGACCAACCGCTGAAGCTGGCCACACCCACAGCCCACCCTCCGCTGATTGCAGGTTCACATTGGTGTGAATCTGCGCATCTGCACAACTGAGCAGGAACGCAATGGCGCACTCCAGAAAATAGAAAGACTGATTTTTTCCATTCTTCACATAGCATGCTGGAGTACTCTGCACTTGGGGGCATTTTGGATGGGACTTAGGTGCGGAACTAAGGTAAATAGTCCGAACCTAGTCCGATCCAAGGTGCGGATGACCTCCGTGACAGAAAGCCTTGACCCGTCATAACTTCCCCATGTGGAAAGGGCCTATATTTCAGAGGAAGGAACTGGCAAAAACCACCTCTGAGTATTCCTTGCCTAAGAAAACCTTAGGAAATTCATGGAGTCACCACAAGTCAGCAAGCAACTTGAAGACACATGCACACACAGACACACACATGCCCCTTTAAGCTTTCGGAAGACTGTGCAGGCTTTTTGTAAAATAACTAAGCTAATCTCAAAGTGCAATGATACCTTCAAACAGGCTAAGGGGAACTAGGAAATAATGTAATGAAATAAATGTACATGAATCATGTAACAATCAAATGAACGCTTTTGCTTTCAGGCAATTCTGTCACCATGAAGCATGTACATCATCCTACTGCCCTCCAGTGGTAGTCAAAGAAGTACAGAGAGGAATTTTATAAAACATGAGCCATGCATACATAAGGAAACACTCCCTAAAGGCATCTCTGCATGTGCCTGCATGACTCAGCTTGCTCTAGGTGAGAATATGAATGAGAAGTGAGAGATGAATTGTGGTGGATGGAAGTGAAGATGGGTTTTGTAGAACTAGGCATCAGTGGAAAGAGAAATGTTTGTTCAAAGTGGTTGTCATGAGGAGAAGGAGCAAGAATTGACAACCTATGTATGTAGTTGCTTCCAATCCTCTGCCAGAGCAGGAATTCACACACAAAGCATCCCTGAAAGGTGACCATACAAGCCCAGTTTGAAAACCTCCAATGAGAGATCTCCATGAACCTGAAGAAGTGGACAAAAGCTCATATTGAAATAAATCAGACTTAAAATGTGCTGCTGGATTTATTCTCAACCAGTCTCCATTCCCTTTTTCTTTCTTTTGCAATGAGAAAGTATCCACCATCTTCAAAGGCAGCCCATTTCTCTGTTGAACAGCTCTTACCATCAAGAAGTTCTTCCTAATATTTAGGGAGGATCTCCTTCTTGTCATTTGAAACCATTGGTTCCTGTTCTTGCTGCAGAAAACAAGCTCACTTCATTTTCCACATGACAGCCTTTCTGATTCAGCTCTAAGATTCCATTTATATGGATACAGTAGGAATGGCTGCTTGTTATTATGAAATTCAAAAAAAGCATGCCCTTGGCTACAATCATCTCCAACATGTTGAAGCTGTGCTACAGAAGTATGTGTTCCAAAATGGAATCTGAGCAAAAAAGTTCCTTGTATGGCATTTTAGCAAAGGAGCTATGTCACACTTGGTGCTTATCTAAACAGTTACTAATAAGTTAACATATTTATCAGGGTTTTGTTTTGCTTTGCTTTGCTTTCCCTTCATTTTAATCCAATTGCAGAGAAATGATGGGTCTGGTCTAGGCAAAAATAGCACCAAAACCAAATTCAGTTTCACTTTTCCATCATCAGCATTGATAATACAAAACAGCAGAACATCAGGAAATTCAAGGACAGGGATTCCCAGAGCCAAGATCCCCAGATGTTTATGGTCTTGTCATTATACTACCTTTTTAAATACCAAAGTGCATAATGACACCAATCAGTGTCTTGAAAAGGGAGCTAGCATGGGTTTCTCAAAAACTAGTCATGCCAGACTAATCTTGTCTTTCATGTCACGTATCTTGATTTCAGTCAGGCTTCCCACACAGTCCCCCATAAATGGTTACAAGAATATTACAAACAATAATAGGTCAAAATGTGGATGGACTGTAAAGTGAACTTTTAAGGTGGACAGCTGCCAATGAATGTATAGCAATGGTTCCTCATCATCCTGGAGAGCAGTGCCAAGTGAGATGCCTCAGGGTTCTGTCCTGGATCCAGTTTTATACAACACGCTCATCAAATTTACAAGTAAGACCAAACCAGGAAGAGGCAGGCAACTAATACGTCTCCAGATAAAATCAGGATTCAAAATGACCTTAACCCATAAAGAGCAGGCCAAAACCAAGAAAATCAATTTCAACAGGGACAAGCATAGCTTTTCTACATTTAGGGAGGAAAAATCAGATGAGTGACACCCGGTATATGCCAAAATGACCTAGGAGCTTTTGTAGACTACAACCTAAACATGTCAACAGTATGTTGTAGCAAGTAAATAAGACAGATGAAGTTCTGCATGAACTGACATACAGGCTTGCATCCAGTTAGTGACATGCACAAGTATAAGTCCTTCAGAGGACCCCAGCAAATCTCAGATGTCATTGTTCTGTGTCTGCCTATGAGGACATAACTAGATGATTGTTCAATTATCCCTTCCCCACTAGCCACTGAATTGGCATGGAGGGCCTGGAGCAGCTAAACTGAGTGGAGAGGCTAAGGGGAGAGAGATAGTGTGGCTCTACCTGCAGAATGTTTACACTATGCTCTACCTTATAGGATCTCAACCATATGGTCCAAAATCAAGGAAAACGATGTTACCCAGCTATTCTGCTTTGATCAGTCTGATGCTAGCATACTTTGTCTAGTTCTTGGCATCATAGTTCAAGAAGGATATTGACAAGCTGGAACATGTCCAGAGGAGGGCAACCAAGATTGTAAAGGTTTAAGAAACCAAAAGCATGATAAACGATTAAGGAAGCTGAATATATTTAATCTGGAGGAGAGAAGACTGAGAGGTGACATGATAGCCACTAAAAGGCTGATCTGGGAGACCAAGCAAATTTGTTTTCTGCTGCTCCAAATGATAAAATCTAAATCAATGTATTAATTTTACAAGAAAGTAGATTCCAATCAAACATCAGAAAAAAGTTACTCAGCAGTGGAATAGTTTAGTTTGGAAGGTGCTGGACTTTATTTCACTGGTGGCACGTAAATAGCATTGGATGGTCACCAGTTAGGGGTACTTCACCTGTATTTGTACATGGGCAGGAGTTGCTTAATAATGCCTTTGAGGTTTCTTCCAGCTCTAAAGTTCTATGAGTCTATGATATTTTATGGATCTGAGAAGACTAAAAGGGGTATAAAACTCTGTTGTGGCTATGCTTGTAAAAATTAGTAGTAATGTGGATACTACATTATCATCCAGTCATGCTAAATTCACAGCAATGAATGAGAGGCAAATAAACAATTTTTCACTAATTTTAACTAAGAGTGATCAGATTGCTCATCTCAGTCTGATAGGTTTCCATGTTTTTGCATCCATAAGATCACAGGTTCTGGGAAATCTCCATTTAAAGGGCTCAAGAAAACTAAGGTCCTTGCCCCGGGAGCCTGGATAGCTGCTACTGGTCTGAAAACGTTGATACGAATCTGGATGGACCTAAGTCAGGAGTGATTCCTCATGCATTGTTAAACAGCAACTCCCACCAGCCCCGTCCAGCATAGTCAATTCTAAGGAATGATAGGAGCTGCAGTCCATATTAGAGGGCTGCACTTTGTCCACTCTGACCTAAAGTCTGACTACAGCTGTGTCAGTTGACATGTACAAGTTCAGAATGGCTGTTGGTCCGTAGTATGTGTTGAAATCCACTTCCTGTTAGCAATGTTTGAGAACTGGGACTTTTCTACATAATTTGCTTGATAAATCAGAGAGAAGAAGCTGGGAGCAAGAATCTTCCCCATGAGCTCCCAGGTACTGTTCATCTCACTTCACCTGCAAGCTTTATGTACCAGTTTTGGCACTCTGCAAACCAGTTTTCACTAAATCAGCACCAACCAGAATCTTAAACTGGCATCAAACCATGCAATATGATATTTGGTTATTAAACTAACATGAAATGACAAGGTTCAGCTTCAAATGTCACAGGAAACCTTGGTTGAAACAACCCATAATCAAAATACCAAAATCTACCTGGAATGAGAAAAAGATGGAATTGCACATCAATGGCTAAGTCCATTTTTAGTCTCAAACAGAGCAGGCCCTCTGAATCAATAGAATTTATGTAAGTATTGACTGGGCAAGTTTGCACTGAATCGATGAGCTGTGTTCTACGTGGGATGAGCAACTGGATTTAGGCCTCATTAAACCACTACAGAGTACATACCAGCAAAATCTAAAAGTAGCATTAACTGTTATCAGTTGGAGAAAGCATATATGTATTAGGCAGTGTCAAGAGTAATTGAGCTTTATGGATCAATTATTCATATTTGTCATTTTATTATTTTCTTGTTGACAATTTTTCCCAGAATAAGAAGTGGGATAGAAGGAAGAAGAGTGAGAGAAATGTATTTATTTATACAGGTGATAAAAAGATACCACAGTTTTAGACATGAATCTTCTTTAGTGACACTTCTCATCAGTTTGCTGCCAGTTTTTCAGCAAGTGAAATTTTAAGCTAAGGAAACTGCATCTGTATCATGCCACTCAGTTTATACTGTTGGTGGTTTGGGTTTCAGTATTATGACTGTGTTCCTTATAAATAGAAAAGTAGGATAGAAATCTCGAAATCAATCAAAAAGGAATCCTGTCGGACAAGCGAATGACCACAGCTTGGAAATATTATTTGGAAGGGTTCTGTAAAAAAAAAAAAAGAATTAGATCAAAAAGGTAATAAGCTCTGCCAATAATATGAGAAGGTGGTAACAGTGTGATTGCACGGTCACATATGATCTTCATTGGTCTGATAATGTTTGAATAATAGATTTACTTGATTCTATGATTTAAACATTATTGGACCAGTCTGGGATCCAGCCCCAGGAAAAAGGGCTCTGTATTGTACAGATAATATTTGAACCAGATTCACTGAAGTGAACAAGATTTGTAAAAACAAAGCACACCAAGATCCATTGCCATAAACCTATTGGTTTGTGTATCAGAATTGCCTTGTAAAAGCAAGACAAACTCCTTGTGAAACAAGATGAGAGGTGGGACAGATTGCTGGAATGTTGTTGACAGGGCTGTCAATATTGAATTGTCACTTGAGCTTTGCCTGTTATAATAAATTCTGTCCCATTTTGTCATACCCTTTTGGTATTTAACCATATTACTCACAGTCCCATAGATAGGATCTCCATGTATATAAATGCCACCAATTATAACATATCAGTTGTGGTTTGAGTTTATTAAAAGAAAATAAGTCCAAATGAGTCATACATTATGATATAAGAGCACTACTGCCTATGTATCACTGACCACTATTTTTTTCCCCAGATTCATTCCCTTTACATAAATTAAATTGTCTGCTACATATATCCATGTCAGAGAGCCATTTAGAAAGCCATATTTTAGAGAAAGCAATTACATATCTTCACTGATATATCACCCTAAGATTCGAAATGCCTCATTTTTATTTATTTTTTAATTTTTTTAAAAAAAATATCGGTAGAAATGTCAGAGTATAGGTGTAGATATGACAAATGTTCTTCCACAATAATTGTCTCAGGGTCTCTTCCACATACCTACTGCCTAGGAAGTAGTGGAGGGTACTTTGCCAGTTTTCCCCATCTTACCCTAAACTCTGAGCAGTACCCCAGAACCCCAGAAACCACCGGCTGCTACCAGAAGTACTACTGTGCCTAAGAGCTGCTTCAGCAATTGGTTCTGTTGCCAAACTACTCTCACTATCAAGAAGTTCTTTCTAATGTTCAATTGACATCTACTGTCCTGTAACTTATAACTATTAGACACAATTCTACTCTCTGAAGCAGCAGAGACCAAGCTCACACCCTTATCTTTGTGGGTACTCTTCACATATCAGTCTTCTCGTCACTAAGCTGAACATGCCCAGCTCCTTCAACCCCTCCACATATGTTTTATTCTCCACCCCTCCTATTACCCTCACTGAATTCATGCCAACTTATCTATATTCAGCTTAACATGAGGTGCTCAGAAATTAACATAGCACTCCAGATAAGGTTTGGCCAGTGCGGAATATAGCAGGCCTATTATCTTCCTTGACTTGGAAACTATGCTTCTAAGATAGCATTTATTCTTTGCAGCAGCATCATACAGCTGGCTCATGTTCAACTTATGATCAACAAAGATCTCAAGGTCCTTTTCATATAGTGCTTCTGAGACGTGTATCCTCCTGTGCATTTGGTTATTGTAGCATAAATGTAGAATTTTGCATTTGTCTCAGTTGAATTTGATTTTATTAATTTCAGCCCAATTTTCTAGTTTGTCAAAGTCCTTTTGAATTCTGCTTCTACCTTCCAGTGTGTTAGCTACCCCTCCCAGTTTTGTATCATTGGTGAATTTGATAAGGATTCCCTCCACTCCATCTTCTAAATCATTGATAAAAATATTAAAGAGTGTCAGCCTCAGGGCAGAACCCTGCTGCACTCCAATCAAGACCTCCTTCCAGTTTGAAGCATCCCTACTGATAAAAACTCTTTCAGCACAGTATTCCAACCAATTATGGATTTGTCTTATTGTTTTTCCATCTATTCCATATGTATTCCGTCTGCTAATCAAAATAACATGGAGGACCCTATCAAATTCTATGCTGAAATCCATAGAAATATCATCCACAATATTCCCACCATCTACTAAATTAGTGCCCTAGATAAAAAAAAAAAAGATATAAGGTTAGTTTGGCAGGATTTGTTCTTGACCAGTTCATGCTGGCTGCTGCTAATCTCCAGTCCATGCTGGATCCATGGCCGTTTCCGCACTAGACTGTTATAGTGCAATTATTCCACTTTCAACATCCTATGGAATCATAGGGTTTGCAGTTTAGAGAGGGGCCTTTGAGCCCCCTCTCAGACTGCAAACCCCAGGATTCCATAGGATGTTGAAAGTAGAATAATAGCACTAGAATGGTCTAGTGCAGGAATGGCTCCACAAATTGTCATCAAGATACTTGCAAACAGACTCCTATATAATCCATTCTAATATTGTTAGCAGTATTGAGGTCAGGCTGACTGGTCTGTTGTTTCCTAGATCTTCTTTTTTTTTTTTTTTTTTACTTTTTTGGGGGGAAAGGGACAATGTTTGCTCATCTCCAGTCCTCTGGCACCTCATCTACTCTCCAAGAGTCCTCAAAATGATGACAAGAGGTTCCACAAGTATACCTCTATGTTCCTTCAATACTCTGGGATGTAGTCCCTCTGGCCCTACAGATGAACTGCAGTTCTGCCTTTTTATTGTGATCTGTTAACATTTTACCGTGCTTACTGAGCAGTGGCCCCACCATTTTCTTTGTTATTTTCTTGTTTCAAACACATATGAAAAACCCCTTTTTGTTTTTCCTTGTTGCCCAGTCAGTCTCAGTTCACTTTGAGCTTTTGCTTTGCTTACACTTTCTGCAAACTTGGGCTACACATCTGAATTCTTACTTGGTGATTCACCCTTCCGTTCTTTACACATGTTCCTTTTTCTTTTCACTTCTCTTGACATATAGCCACTGTGCAGCCACACTGTTTTTTTCAGACATTTCCCACTTCTTCTTCTTCCATGGAATTGTGATTGTGCTTTTAGCAATTCCTTCTTCACAAAATCCCAGCCATGCTAGATGTCCTTTTCTTTTAGCATCTGCATCTCTGTCTATGGGATTCTGCCCAATATTTCCCTGGGCTTGATAAAATCAGCTTTCCTGAAATCTAGTGTTCATCTCTATATGCTTCTTTGGCTTGTCCCACAATCATGACTTCTAATGCTACATGGTCACTCCCCACTAAATTATCAAATGCGTTGATTCCAGTGACCAACTCTTCCCTATTGGTTAGGCTCAAGTCCAGGATTACTGATCCCTTGTTCCCTCTTCTAATTTTTGACATAGGAAATTATCCGCAAGGTGCATCAGCAATTTGTTGGACAGCCTATGCTTAACAGAGCTAGACTCCCCATAGATTTCAGGATAATTAAAGTCCCCCATAGCTGCCCATTCTTGCTGGAGATTTCTTAGCATCATCTACCACCTTGTCTTGATTTGATGGCCTATAGTAAATACCAACCACAATTTTGCTTCTATTTATTTCTCCATTTGTTTTACCCAAATGCTCCTGTGAGTTTCTGTACAAATAAATTTGTGTTTGACATTTAGTGCTACCCCCTTCTATTCTTTTTGAACAGACTATATCCCTCATTTGTCAGATTCCAATCATGAAAGTCATCCTAACAAGTCTCTGTTATACCTATAAAGTCATATTTACCTTCCTGTACTACGATGTCCTATTCATCTTGTTTGTTTCCCAAACACCGTAGATTGATGTATAGACATCTAAAGCATTGTTTGTTCTCATTTTTAATTCCAATTTGAGTTTTACCATGGCTTCTATTCTCTTCTTCAGCTTCTCCCCTAAAATTTACATCCTTGTGTTTAGAGTTTGCTTTTGGATAGATGTTTAAGCTATCATCTCCAACCCCCACAAAGATTTAGTTTAAAGATCAGATCAAATTAACTTGTCAAAGTTGCTCCCCCAGTCTTTGTAAGTTGGGTAGCCCATCTATAGTCAGTAGTCCTTCATCTACTGGAGTTGCACATGCAGTATCATTGTGCATATGGGTTGTTACCCTGTCTACTGGGGGTCACGGGAGGGACACCTAAATAACCTTACAATTACACAAGATTGGGAAATTAGTCAAGAGCACTGGTTGGCACTACAAGAGGCAGGGTAACACATCAGGATCTTGTAACCCAATGTTTACAGGGTCAGGCCAAGTCAAGAAGCAAACCGTGTTGGAAATAATGAATGATCTTTATTAAATACAGGCACACAATGTAAGCAACACATGCACACAGATAACTAAGGAAAATAAAGTTGTGAGCATGATAGTGGGACTTTCAGAGGGATAGTTGATTCAGGTGATATGAAACCTGTTCCTGAAGCCCGGAAAGAAGATGGAGAGCGATGCTGGGGTTCAATGTATCTCAGCACATGGAGCTGAGGGGAAGCTTGCCAAGCAAAGTGGCAGCAAGGTGGTCTGGAACTCGGGAGCGATCCGAGGAAGGTCTCGGAATCAGGGTTTTTTATAGGGAGAAATGTAACTGCAGGCTATGCCATACTTGGGGAAAACAATGTGTTTTGGGCGCAGGACAAAGCTTTGGAAAGGTCAAAATTTAACATGATTGAGTTAAGTCCGAACTGACAAAGAGCTAGCCAGTATGCAAATACAGAGTGCTTGGCAGTTGAGTATTCAGCTTGCCAGGGTACCTGCTCGGGGCAGGGAGTCCTTTGTAAACAGTGTGCACATGAGATTGTGCGTTTGACTGTGCATTTAGTTGCTCCTTCAATTCCACAAATGTTGCCATTCAATACTGCATAGCACAATCAATGTGCAATTCTATGTGTGGAGATTTACACTATGTAAACTTAATGAAGGTTCTCAATTTAAGCCTCCATTCTAAAGCCAAAACTGACTACACAAACATCAGCATTAGTACATTGTAGAATCATAGAGCTGGAAGAGACCCCAAGGACCATCAAGTCCAACCCCCTGCCATGAAGGAACATCAAAGCATTCCCGATAGATGGCCATCCAGCCTCTGCTTAAAAACCTCCAAAGAAGGAGACTCCACCACACTCCAAGGCAGCATATTCCACTGCTGGACAGCCCTGACCATCAGGAAGTTCTTCCTGAGGTTCAGGTGGAATCTCCTTTCCTGCAGTTTGAATCTATTACTCCTTGTCCTAGTCTCTGGAGCAGCAGAAAACAAGCCCACTCCCTCCTCGACATGACATTTCTTCAAATATTGAAACATGACTATCATGTCCCCTCTCAACCTTCTCTTCTGCAGACTAAACATCCCCAACTCCCTAAGCCGCTCCTCATAGGGCATGGCTTCCAGACCCCTCACCATTTTGGTCGCCCTCCTCTGGATACACTCCAGCTTGTTGACATCAAGTGTGTGTGTATGATTGTGCCTTCAAATTTTCTGTGAACTTTTGGTGATCCCAACAATTTCATAGGATTTTCTTAGACAAGGAATACTCAGAAGTGGTTTTATCAGTTCCTTCCTCTGCAATATAGTCTACAGTACCTGGTATTCATTGGTGGTCCAAATACTGACCCTGCTTAAGCTTCCAAGATCAGACAGGATCTGGACTTTTAGGATATTTAGGTAAGTACATCTAAGCAGTTTACCAGACCAACTGTTTATACAGCATAAGTCAGTTTAAATGAACAAATGTACTGGGGGTTACTATGCACTGAGTTTGCTTTACCACTGTAACAGGTTAATGATGGACAGATATTACCATGAACGACCATATAATAATATGCCACAAATTATTTTTAATTGCCCTTTTAAAAACACTGGTACACTGATGCATCAGCACTACTGTCAAATATAATATAGCCATTTATATTACATGTAACATCTTTCCAGTTTCTCCTGAGAATTTGTATTTAATGAAGTTACTGAAGAACCATTCATCATGCAATTCAAAGGACTAAAAATGTCAAAATGGAGATGAACAAGTAAAAATCAGAGCAGAGAAGAAAAAACTATTTAAAGATCATAAATCTGTGACCAATTAAGCCTATGCAATTATATATGCATGTGGTTGGAGGGAAAACATGCATTAGCATATATACATATGTGTATGGAAAAAAGTGGACTTAATCCCTCTGCCTCTCCACAATATCTATCTACCTGTGTGTACTCACACACATGCAGAGACGTATGTACAGATGGCTGGACAGATAGAAATGGTGCTTTAAAAATTTATTCAGAGGTAAAGTAAAATATCAGAACCAGTGTGACGTAGCAGTTTGAATACTGGACTACAACCTTGGAGACCAGGATTTGATTCTCTGCT